>CM054057.1:255840082-255990437 GCA_028641055.1 Alopecurus myosuroides | reverse complement strand
GGAACGAGAAAAGAGTACTTGTCTGTAACGAGATTGAACAAGGTTATGGTTGATACCAATGATCAATCCTCGGACAAGTAAAATATCGCGAGACAAAGGGAATAGTTCATGACGTTGTTGGTTCACACGATCACGAGAGTCATCGTTGAATATATAGGAGTCATCACGGATCTCCAGATCCCGCTGTTGATTATTGATCGGAGAGGAGTCTCGCTCATGTCTATCTTATTCACGAACCGAGGGTGACACACTTAAGGTTCGATGACGCATTTGAGAGGATACGGAATATCGAAGAATATTTTGGGCAGCACCGAAATTGTTTCGGGGAAAATTGAAATAGTTCAAGGGTATTTTTTTTGTCAAATGGTTGTTAATAGAATTAACGAATGATTCGAGGTGCTATATGCAAATGTTTGTTAATGGAATTAACAAATATAAATAAAGAAATAAAAAGTTTTATTTATTTATTAAAAGAAAACCTTTGGATTTTCCAAGTGGGAAATAATGGAAAAATGAGTGGGTGTGAGTGGAGTGTCCACTCACATGATGAGGGAAGAGGTGGGGGCACCACCATGGGCTGGCCGCACCCACCCCTTGGTTGCCTCCCCTTTCCCTATAAAAGGAGGGTGAGAGCTCTCCCTCCTCCACACACTTTGCCACCTCATTCCCTCTCCACCCGCTGCTCAATTCCATGGTCTCCGGCTTGGCGAAGCTCTGACCGTGAGATTCTTCACCACCACCACCACGTCGTCGTGCTGCTGGAGTTCCGAGGGATCCTCTACTTCCACGCCCCGCTGGATCGAGGGAACGGAGGTCTTCATCAACCGTACGTGTGACCGATCAAGGAGGCACCGCCGGATTGCGGTGCACATCTTCTCGCTATCGGGATCGGTGTGAGTACGACCATGCCAACAACGAGATTTGATCTCGTAACACTTTGTGTCTTCGAGGGTATGTGTTCTCCTTAACCCTCTCTTTGCCCGTTGCACTTCGTCTCCTAGATTAGATCTTGGCCTTTTGGGTGTCTCTCGCGTAGGAAATTTTTTGTTTTCTATGCAACGACCCCATTCAGTGGTATCAGAGCTGGATTTATGCGTAGATGTTTTGTACGGGTAGAACACATAGGTGTATATGGGCGTTGATGATCATGTTATTGCCTCTTTGAGTATTTTATGATCTTAGTGGCATGGTAGGATGAAGCTGCCCCAGACTAAGTTTACGTGTACTATGTACGCGAGAATTGTCTCACTTGTGGCTAAGGAGGTGTCCGTTTCTCCTACTATAGTTAAGATCTAATCTACGAAGGGTTGTTAAAAATGTGTTTATCAATGTTGTGGTTGATGTTCGTAGGTATGAACGGTTCTATCCTCGAAAGCCCTAAGCCACGTAAAATATGCAAAAATAAATTAGAAGCATCTAACTAGTTTTTGCTGGGAATGTGATGTGATATGGTCAATGTTACAAATTTTATTATGAGATGATCTCTTTTGTAAAAAAAATTCTATACCGGAAGGTATCCATATGGTTGTCTTATTATTGATGGACAATCAAGATTGGGGTGCCATGGTACTTGGTACCATGCCGGTGGAATGATGGAGATCATACCATAATGCACATGATGGAGATTAAGTGCAAGGAGGACCATATCATATCACGTTATCCTTACATGTGATGTTTGTGATGTTAATCCTTTTATGCATCTTGTTTTGCTTAGATAGCGGCGGTAGCATTATGAGATGATCCCTCTCACTTAATATCAAGATAATAATGTGTTCTTCCTTAAGTATGTACCATTAAGAAAGTTCGTCGTTTCGAGACACCACGTGATGATCGGGTGTGACAGACTCAACGTTCACATACAACGGGTGTTTTCAAGCCTAGCATGTACAGACATGGCCTTGAAACACACGCAATACTACGGTTCTACTTGGCGAGCCTAGCATGTACAGACATGGCCTCGGAACACGTAACCAAAAGGTAAAGCATGAGTCATATGGATGATATGATGAACATGTCGATGTTCGCCTTTGAAGCTACATCATCTCACATGATGATCGGTTTTGGTGTAGTGAATTTGGTTCGTGTAATCACTAAAGACGACTAAGAGGGATGTTGTTTTTGAGTGGGAGTTCATGGCATAATTTTGAATTAACTTGAACTTATTTATCATGAACAACCAATCAAAGTGAATTTGCACAAATTGTAGTATTCATTGGCATCCGCATAACTACCTTACAATTAGATTGTTAATTGAGATATAACTGTTATGATCTGGTAAAAATCATTTAAGATTGGTACCGTATTAGTGAAATTTAAAATTGAGTCCTATTGTAGATTTTTGGTATTTCCTACCTAGCTCCATATGGTTAATGATTGATTGATCTAAAGAGCAATCAATTCCTACTTAGAATCCAGAGTCATGGTTGCTTCCATATTACTTTATCTTCAAAAGAATGTTTTGTTGATCAAGGTGATTTTGGAACTGAAAAGAGTTGTTTTCAGAAACAATCAAGTGAAAGATATATTGATATCTAGAAACTGATTTGTAGCAACATGACTGAGTATAATTTAGCGTGACCATGTATGCTTATATTATTTGAATATATGCAATGATTGAAGACGCTAGGCGTTTGAATATTTCAAGAAGTTGGGCACTAAAAATTATACTCTAAATTCCTTCCTTCGAGCTATAGTAGTTTAATCATAAAGTTGTTATGATGGGATGGATTAAAAGTATAGGTAAAGTCGTTTACCTTACTTGGAGATTGCTAAGAGTGAAATCTAGAAGAATACTATTAATATGGTGATATTAGTAGAACAAGCAAACTCAAAGTATGACTCCATGGGTGATAGTATATGACTAACACGCCAAAGAAAATGATCTAGTACGACTAGCATTGTTTGATGATTGAATGATTCTTCTGTAAAGCAAAGGGAATATTGAAAATAGAATTACAAAAAGATATATGGCAGAAAAGAAGATAACTGGAAAAGTCCAGCTCGGGAGTATATGCTTGATATACATGTTATAGATGTATTACTAGTTAACAAAGTATTTTTTGGGTATTTTGATACCACATTGGTTGGTATGAGTTGTCATACAAAGCAACGCAATGCAAGAAATACAAGAGCCTAAAAGAAACTAGTAATAGATGTGGAATCGATTATGACAAGAACAGCAATAATGTGTTATTATGTTCATTGTCGTATCGAACCAAACATTCAAGATTTATTTTAAGAACTTAATAAGTTGTTATTTTGTTCTGGTCTTTTGTGAGAACAAATGAGATTGTTCAAACTATGACCATATTCCATAATTGATGCATATGTTAATATAAATCATGTTAGTAAAGTAAACATCTATAAGACTAAATGCTAAACGTTGTAAGACGTAAAAGAGTTTCACTTAAATTGTGACACCACCATTTTAGTTCATATCGGAAAGGAAAACATGAAGGAACTCCATATTGATGGACTTCCGGAGTCATTTTGTTTTGAATAAATTGACGCTTGTGAGCCTCTTCCAAAAGATGACTAGAATTCCGTTCATAGGCCAAACTAGAATGGACGACTAATTTAATGGAGATTTACATATTGATGTATATAGTCCATTATGTATAGTCATGTATGGTGGATTAATTTTTCCTTCATAAAATTATGTCGATGATTTGAGTAGATATGTGAGTATATCTATTTAAAGAGAACGGAGTTTGACTTTTTGAATTGGTTCAAATGGTTGTTAATATGAAGTAAAAATCAATGTAACAAGATAATAAAGTATTTATGATTGGATCATAAAGGATAAAGTTTGAGTTACAAGTTTAGCAAAACATCTGAGAAGTTGCAGAACTGTTCTACAGCTTATACTTCTCGAATACCCCACATTAGTTTGGAGTATTCAAGAAACAAAATCAAACCTTGTTGGACATGTTAAGATTAATAAAAATGCCATTATAATTTTGTAGTTTATACATTAAGGACAACCGCTTTTACACTAAAAAGAGCACCATCATGATCCGTTGAAATTGACAACATATAAGATATGGTTTGGGTAGTGACCCGAATTGTCATTTTCTTAAGTTTTGGTATGCATAGCATGTGTAAATTGTTTACAACCAAAATAGGATAAATATGTGTTTATAAGGTTATCCCAAATAAAACATTGGGTATTTCTCCTATCACCTAACCAAAAGACAAATGTTGTTTGTCCGAAAGGGTTGATTTCTCGAGAAAGTAGTTCTTGCAAAATAAGTGAGTGGAAGGACAGTACAAACTCAACGAGATTAGAGAATCTTCGTTATCATGTCAAGAGTAGCGCAACACTGGAAGTTGTTCCGGGGTTTGCTATTTTGACAAAGTAGAAGACAATACATGTGTTGTAGATACTTTGGATGAGTTTGTGAACTGAACCACAAAAGTCTTAAAACTTTGTACTTAGACCAACTTGTGGTTTAAGAGTAAAGTGTTGTTTTGACAACAAAAGGACCTGGTCCTTATAAAGGAAGCAAATGATGGGCCCAGACTTCGTAAAGTTGACTATGAGTCATTATATCCACCATAGTATCCTTTATGAATATCAAGTATGTGGCTTGGTAGTCCTTTCGATAGGCTTGATGCCTAACGATAGCAAAAGGGTCTATATAGCGACAAAGACATGGATTTTTACATCCTTTGAAAGTTGTACTTATCGAAAAGTTGTTTTCGACGAAGTTCAAAGAGTTGAATTTTATACTACAAGATTTTGATCTTCTGTAGTGATGTTTTAGTCTTTGTGGATAGTTCTAGAAAAAGTTACATATTATGATATGGCAGTTGAATAACAAAACCAACTCTCCTCTCGAGGAAGTTTGATCAAAGATGTGTACTTGGCACAGTCTGAGAGTTTTGTAAAATTCAAAACGTTGCTAGAAAGGTATGCACACTTCAATGGTTGAAGTGAGCATAACGAAGTTGAAATCTTTACCTTAATGAAGTTATCAAAAGATTTTGATTCCATAATGAATGATAAAGATGCTTGTAGAATTACAAGAAATTAAGTGGGAGCGCTATGACATATTTCCAATACTTTATGTAGATGACATATGGTTGATTGGAAAATATGTATTTTAAATTAACACGGTTAAGATTTTCATATCGATAAAAGGCTTAGAAGATATTGGGCATCGATATCTATAAGAGATGGATTGAAGCGCCTAGTATAATTGAAGCCAAATTACATAGATGAAATATTGAATTAAGTCAATATCGAAATCACAAGAAGGAGTTCTTGTCAGATGGAAAATAATTGAGCAAGATTCAAGTGTTTTGACACATGATGAGCATCATTGAAATTCAGATTTCTATGTCATGTTTCCATGCTATGTACACAACTAGATGAGCCTTATGCTATAAAATGTTATAGAAGGATAATTCATATGATGATTAGACAACAGTGGGAGAGATCCTTGTGTCATTTTAGAAATGCTAAGCATATGTTTTCCTATGTAGTAATGACAAAATATTAGTTGTAATATGTTACACTAATAGTCTTGTCATTTATTCAAGTAATTTTATCTCAATTAAAATATGTGATGAAGGGTAGCACAATAGGCTGGATTTGAAAGAGTTTCAAAATTAAAATATTGTGACAGACACTACAACAAAGGATAAAGTATATCGTTGTGTTGACAACTGATAATAAGCGTATTTTGTGTCAAGGAGTTCTTCATTGAAATTGGTGAATTTCCAAGAATGCTAACACTATGAAGCTACATTTTCACAATGTTAGTAACATTAGTTTAAGCTGAGGAATTAAGGTATCACCGGAACTTGGTGAATTTCCAAGAATGCTAACACTATGAAGCTACATTTTCACAATGTTAGTGACATTAGTTTAAGCTGAGGAATCAAGGTTTCACCGATTGACCATATATATACAAAGCCATCTCATTAGAGAATGAGTGATGCGTGTAGACGCAAAGAACATGCAAATACAATAGGACCTGAACAGTTCAGATCTTTTTGATGATGTTTACCACATGCGAAGCATGGTAATAACACTAAAACGCCATATGTGTTAAGTGCTTACAGACTAGATTATTGACTCTAGTGCAAGTGGGAGACTGAAGGGAATATGCCCGAGACGCAATAATAAAATGGTTATTAGCTTATTCCTTGTTTATGATGAATGTTTATTTCTCATGCTAGAATTGTATTAACCGGAAACGCTGATACATGTGTGTTTAGTAAACAAACAATGGTTCCTAGTAAAGCCTCTCTTTTAACTAGCTCGTTGATTAATACATGATCAAGGTTTCCTGGTCATGAACATTGGATGTTGTTAATAACGGGGTCATGTCATTAGAAGAATGATGTGATGAACATATACCCAAAATTAATATAGCAATGCGATCAAGTCATTAAGTTTACATTGTTATATCAAACATATGAAGTAACTTACTCCTTAGACCATGAGAACATGTCAATCACTGATACCGGAAGGGTGCTTTGATGTCATCAAACGTCACACCGTAACAGGGTGACTATAAAGGTGTCGTTAGGTATTCGTAAAGTATTAGTTGAGGATCATGGATCAAGAGTGGGATTTTTCCATCCAAAATGACGGAGAGATATACTCTGGGCCCTCTCGGTGATATCACATCAACACCGCTTGCAAGCACGTGATATGATCACAAGGATGTTATATCATGGGAACGAGAAAAGAGTACTTGTTGGTAACGAGATTGAACAAGGTATGGTTGATTCCAATGATCGAATCTCGGACAAGTAAAATATTGCGAGACAAAGGGAATAGTTCATGACGTTGTTGGTTCACACGATCACGAGAGTCATCGTTGAATATATAGGAGTCATCACGGATCTCCAGATCCTGCTATTGATTATTGATCGGAGAGGAGTCTCGATCATGTCTTTCTTATTCACGAACCGTAGAGTGACACACTTAAGGTTCGATGATGCGTTTGAGAGGATACGGAATATCGAAGAATATTTTGGGCAGCACCAAAATTGTTTCGGGGAAAATTGAAATAGTTCAAGGGTTTTTTTCGTCGAATGGTTGTTAACAGAATTAACGAATGATTCGAGGTGCTATATGAAAGTGTTGTTAATGGAATTAACAAATATAAATAAAGAAATAAAAAAATTATTTATTTATTAAAAGAAAACCTTTGGATTTTCCAAGTGGGAAATAATGGAAAATGAGTGGGTGCGAGTGGAGTGTACACTCACATGATGAGGGAAGAGGTGGGGGCACCACCATGGGCTGGCCGCACCCACCCCTTGGCTGCCTCCCCTTTCCCTATAAAAGGAGGGTGAGAGCTCTCCCTCCTCCACACACTTGCCCACCTCATTCCCTCTCCACACGCTGCTCAATTCCATGGTCTCCGGCTTGGCGAAGCCCTGGCCGTGGGATTCTTCACCACCACCACGTCGTCGTGCTGCTAGAGTTCCGAGGGATCCTCTACTTCCGCGCCCCGCTGGATCGAGGGAACGGGGGTCGTCATGAACCGTACGTGTGACCGATCACGGAAGCACCGCCGGATTGCGGTGCACATCTTCTCGCTATCGGGATCGGTGTGAGTACGACTACGCCAACAACGAGATTTGATCTCGTAACGCTTTGTGTCTTCGAGGGTATGTGTTCTCCTGAACCCTCTCTTTGCCCGTTGCACTTCGTCTCCTAGATTAGATCTTGGCCTTTCGGGTGTCTCTTGCGTAGGAAAATTTTTGTTTTCTATGCAACGACCCCTTCATTAACCTTGTGCTAGTTGTACTTGCTCAACATATAGGATTGTTCACCTAGTTGCATAATCTAGACAATCTATATTTGAGCACTATCTTGTTATGTAGCGTTCCTACATTTAAATAATGTAAGAACGCCTGTGTTATTGTGCTAGTCCCTGGATCAATTGCTAGCACCACAGTACAAAATGAAATATCATGCAAATGCATCAAAATTATATTACATCGCATGGTCCAATCTTTACAAAATAGTGTTACAACTTGCATAGTCTTAGAAGACTAGCAGAAAACAAAGAAATACAGCGGAAAACATAGTACAACATTGAGCCCATCTTCTTCATGTGCCACATGCAAAACATGTTGGCGATAGTCTCGAGATCCTAACGAAATCCTCACTCGTCTTCGGAATCATCTGCAATAAGGAATATGCAGCCACAAGGGAGTCAATACAATTTAATCTATTGGCAAGTAACACTATGGTGGATATAAATGGCAAGACTAATACTACATGCTTATTCAACTTAGTGAAGTTTTGGCTAACTTTGCATAAAGCCAGTTTTCTCCTATCACTTTTGTAAAACAAACTTTTCTTTCAAAAGGGTGGCATCATTGGACTGAATCCAAGTACCACAACTACTGTTCACTTGGTCAAAATTTTACTTATTGAAAATGGTGATGTGATTCTTCCGTCCATCCTTGTCCAGCTGCTCATAGTTGTCCATAACCAGGGACACGGCTATGATCTTAGTTTGTTGACTCTGCAGAGCTTGTGCACTTTCACCTTCAGACTCAAATCAGCCCAAACATCCTATACACCCTGAGTGCATTAAGGAAAGGAGAAGATTGAGACAAGATCTTTCAAAATCAAGAATTCAACCTAATGGCAAGACCCGTTCCACCTATAATTATGCTACATCTTCTTGTCAAGCCCAGGTTGAACCCTCGCAACTTAGTTAATCAAGACAGAGCCCATATGACTAAAGGCTGCACTGGAAGCAATCTAAACTTGGGGAACATCATAATCACTTTGTTCCTGGGTGGCATTCCTTCAAGTGAACTCCCCTCGGGGAGACACTCAACTAGCAACAGCCCCGCAATACCAATCTACCCAGGTGGTTCATTGAAGTTGTTACTTAGAATTTTTTCCACAACATCAAGTAAAACAATTTCTATAGCAAGTCTAAGCATCAACTAAGTACCAAGTCTTCAAAATAACAAGGTATAAGGATGTATACACACTACTAGGATATAGCATAGCATAATATAACTTAGTAAAACTTCCTATCATGCATACTACTCAAAATCAACTAATGCATACAGAAAATAATGGGTAGTTGAATGATGTGTTACTTGCCTTGTTGAAGTTGGTGAAGAAATCACACTCTCTTCACAAAAGACCGTTGCGCTCCGTACAATCTATTCATTGAAAACACAATAACAAAATAAACAAGCATTCTAGCAATCATACAAACAAATGAAGACAACATACAAAGTAGCAACCATGGAAAAAGGGTTTATGGTTATCTACTATGGCCAGGGTTGGTTAAAGTTGGAGTTTGAAAAGATTCATACTATGATGGATTCATAAGTAAGTTCCTAGAAAACACTTGGGTTGGACTAGGTTGGGTTTGAAGATGTCAAACTTTATTAATACCATACTTGTCGAGGAAGTTCCAAGAGTTCACCAAGGTGATCTCACTATTTCAACTAAAGTATCACATCATAAAGTGTAACACTTAGTTGTTTTCATCAAAACATTTGAGTAGTCTAAGTTAGTCTTTCCATCTTGTTTTAGGGTAGGTCTAGGTTCAACTAACTTCATAATAAAGGAGATAACAATTTAAAGTCTTGGGATGTTCCATTTGGGTCAATGGTTGGACAAAACAACTTGTTATTCTTCAACTTGTGTGGATGCTCCAAGTCTTCACATGCTTGTCTTCTTGAAGATCATCTTCATGCATTCTATTGTAGTTTTCTTCCTTGGATGGATTCTTCTCTTGGTCTTGATAAATTCTTCATGGCTTTCACTTCACTAATTGGTTTGGGTATGGGATGGGCACAAATACCACTAAGTCAAATAGAAAGAAAGCAAATAGAAAGGATAGAAAGATAGGGGTAGATGTCTTCTCCTTGATTTTCTTCATACACTTGTACTTCTTTGAGTAGCTTCTAGTTGTTGTGAAGTCTAATTCCCTTACTTCAAATTCTTTAATGACCTTCTTTGTAGCTCTTCATGTTGTCACCAAGTTGAAGATAAAGTTCCTTCTTGTGGTTGAGTCTTGACTTCCATTTCGTAATCTTGATAGATTCTTGACGAAAGAATGGGGGAGTGGAGAAGTAGATAGAAAACTACGGTACTAGTGTTTGAGGTTCACTACTTGGTCATTTTAGGGACTTGGTCTTGGATCCAAAAATAGCCACAATAAGAAAGAATAACAGTTGAAAACAATTTCTAAGACATGGTGAAAATAGATGTAACACTATGTTGGATTTTTGGTCAAAAACACATGGCCAAGGTCTAAGGGTGTCCAAAATGGTTAGGCACTAATGTATCTGGTTCAAGGTTACCAATTGGAGCAATTTTGCTTAAGGGAACATATTCTAATTATTTCTAAAATTAAACCTATGTCAAAAATACTCAATATACCAATTAATTCTAAATTCAAATTTAACTTTATCAAAAATTATTTCGGAACAAAGGGTTTGAAAGTACACATCCTAAGGTTTACAAATATATTTTATTTGCAATTTTTGGATTTGTAGAATTTGAATTATGCCAAAATTCATCAAACAAGCATATTTAAATTTGAACCAATTTAAGTTTTTCAAATTTGAATTTTAAAAGTGCTAAAATATTCTACAGATCCAGGGGATTTCAAAAAGTCCAAGTTTGCTAAATTTGGCTAAGTGGTTGAAAAGATATGATATTTCTAAGTTCTAGGGACTGTTCTGCAAATATACAATTCTATTTTTATTCGGAATTAAAATCCAGAGACAGTTGAGCTCAAATTGGCTATTTACCGCGCGGTGCAACAGATAACTTATGGGCTTGGGCCGGCTACGCGCTGCGCTGAGCGGCGGATAGAAAATTGGTGCGCTGCTGACTTGGCGCCACGCGACGCTACACTATTCGTCCATACCCCTTCGATTAGTGATTTAACCAGGGCGCTCCGATCTGTATCTAACAGACAGGGTTGCATCGGGAGTTAGGGTTACCTCGTCGGCGGCGGGACGGCCGTATAATGGAGACGCGGTGGCCGGCGGTGGAGATCCTGGACGGCCACGACGCTGCAGGGTTCCTTGGGAACCGCGTAGGGCACGATGCGACTCGGCGCAACACGAAGAGGAAGATGGCATGCACGGAGACCTCCGGCGGTGACCCAATTGGCGGCACGGTGGAGATCCCGACGTGTCGGGTCCACCGAGCTCGAAAATGGAGGGCGTCGTCGACGTGCTGTGCGAAACCAAACAGAAAAATCATCTAAGGGTGCGCACGACCACGGGGATCAAAATGGGCTAGCTCTCGACCTCGAGAGGTTTCTCACCTCGCCGGCAATGAAGAAAAACGGGCACAGGATGGATGAAGTCCGGCGAGCAATTGCTGTGGGCACGGGGCATGACTAAGGGAGGAACGAGAGGGGAATGAGAGAGGGGAGAAAGGGATTTAAGGGGGAGGCCCTAGGGCAATCAATCCCGCACTTAACAACGAGCAATCAACGCGAGAACTTTTCAGGAGAAAACGTCTCCTTCCGTTTCCACGGGTTGATGACGTCATCATGACGCCATCCATTTTTTTTTCCAGTTTTCTTATTTATTTTATAACTTCTGTTTAAATAATCCAATTAATATGAAACAAAAATCTAAAATCATATTATTCAAATACTTTCTAACAGTACCATTTTTGTGGGGTTTCCATGTTTTTGAATTTTTCAAATTACAAATTCAAAAGAATTCATAAATGCCTTATTATTCCAATTAAATGGGGAAATGTCAAATAAGATAGAAATGAAGTTGATAAAATTTCAGTGGCTTTATAAAGATCAAATTGTATTTTCCAAAACCATTTCAAAGTGTTTTCATCTTTTTATAATTTTAAAATATGATGAAAACATGAATAGTCACTTAATAGAAAATTTTCATTACTTATTTGAATTGGGGTTTAATAAAAATTATGAGATTTTGTCAATTGAAGATGTTGTTTTCCCAATTGAAAACATTGTGTTTTCCAAAGTACTTTACTTGTTTTCATAACTCAATAATTTATATAACACCTTATTGTTTTGTTTATTGACACAATACTTGGAAAACAAATAACCAACTTTTATCCATTTGATGTTAATAATATTAGTGACATAATTTCTTGGAGACTAAGAGAAAATATTATATATAGTAACTCTCTGGTTTTTAATTATCATAATCATTTTCAAAATGGTATTTGACTTGAAAACATGTTTGCTAAAGGTGTTTGCTAAGAAAATATTGTATTCACATGAGGAACATATATTTTTACACTTTAGGGTTTATGGAATAGAGGTATAATGGATTATTAATTTCAAATGTTATTGAGTTATGTATTGCTTCCTTTTATTTCTTGCATCTCATTGGTTTTTGGTTACTTGCATAACATGAAAACAAAAAGTTTCAAATTTTTTGTGATTTTTTGCATTTTCCAAAAATCAGGGATGTTACAGACTACCACCCTTAAAAGAAATCTCGTCCCGAGATTTGGGAAGGTTAGAAAAAAGATAGGTCTGGGTGACTGGGTTCCAGAACAACGGGGTGGGCTACCACCCTTAAAAGAAACTTCTTTTGCGGGTAGTCTGATTTCATTAGATTGGAGTGTAGATTGATTTGAGATTGGATTGAGTAGAAATTTCCTTCATGGTAGAGTTATAGACCAACAGAATTCTGTTGAACTACCTTTGACACTGAAGGGGTCACTCTTTGGGTCAAACAAAAGTCCTTGGGTCACTCTCAACTTGGTCTTTTGATGTCTTCAGTAATCTTCCATCTTGTTGTTGTCATCCTTGAAGGCAAACATCATGCTATTTCTAACGAAACTCTCATGGTAGGCAATATTTTCCATTACTTGATACCTCCAAGGTTGGCTTGATCCTCACCAAAAATAGTACGTTTTCAGCAACACTAACTTAGGGTCATTATTGTATTTTATCATTTTATGGTTCAGGTTTAACATCGCCGTCTGTCTAATAGGTATGTCACTCAGATTTAACATTCCTCATAGCAAAAGTGAATAATGTGAGTAGTCACAATGGGGGCCAATCCATGTTGCACTCAATCATTACCTTGTACTTGGATTCATGAATCTTGTTTAATAACACTAGGTCACCTCACTTGTGTAACAGAAAATTTCCATTCTGTAAGACAAACTTGAGCTAAACTATCATTTCTCAACTAGTGGGTTGCGTAAAACTCTTATGTAACACAAACTTGATAGTTGTGTTTCTTCATTATTTCTTCTCTTGGTGTAGTTGGATCTGAAATCTTCATATCTCATGCAACTTGGGGTTCACTTGTCTTTCTTCACTTGTTTATTGGCTTGCTGCTCCTTATGATGTAGTTGGCATTGATAATGGGGATGTGATTGTTCCTTCACACAAAAGATCAACATCTAGAAATCTATGATATCCTTCAATTGGATGGCCTGTGTCTTGGTAGGATACTGGTTGTAGGATGTCCGGGGTGCTCTCATAGTTTGTTGCATACCAAATATCCCCTCACTATGGTTGGTGATTGGGTATAGGATTTGATTTGGCTTAGCATGGATGAGTAGAGATTAGAAAAAAAACTACAGAAAAATCTACCCAACAGAACAGATCAAGGAAACTCATCTTACAAACAACATCTAACAAACAATCTTCACACCAAACAACAAGGTTTTTTTAAAATAAACTAATATTGTCATACCACACTCATTGGTATGATCAATACTCTAACACGTTAACGTTGTTCTAACAAAGTAACTAGATTGGTGGTCTCATCTATATCTTCTTGAGTTTCTTAAAAAACCTTCTCTCAATGTCTTGGGGTATTCTTGATTGTTGTGAAGTATAGGTATATCTCCAAGTTTCTTCAATTGTCTTGAGTGTAGGTCTTCATGTGGTGAAAATACTTCTTGCACTTCTTGGTATGATCATCAACATTCCTGTCTTGATGGTATTGAAGAGGTAGGTCATCTGGAAAATTTTGAAGGTGGATAATAGATGACATGATATGAGAGGATTCAGAGGATTGTTTTGTTTCTAGAAAGTTTGAACATATAAATTTTTCAATCCTAGGGTCTTTTCCAAACTTAGGGTCTCGAATTCTACGGGCAACACAATGCTCTGATACCATTTTGTAGCGTTCCCACATTTAAACAATGTAAGAACATCTGTGTTATTGTGCTAGTCCCTGGATCAATTGCTAGCACCACAGTACAAAATGAAATATCATGCAAATGCATCAAATTCTATTACATCGCATGATCCAGTCTTTACAAAATATTGATTACAACTTGCATAGTCTCAGAAGACTAGCAGAAACAAAGAAATACAGCGGAAAACATAGTACAACATAGAGCCCATCTTCTTCATGTGCCACAGGCAAAACATGTTGGCAATAGTCTCGAGATCCTAAACGAAATCCTCACTCGTCTTCAGAAACATCTGCAATATGGAATATGCAGCCACAAAGGGAGTCAATACAATTTAATGTATTGGCAAGTAACACTATGGTGGATATAAATGGCAAGACTATATCTACATGCATATTTGGCTTGGTGGAGTTTTGGCTAAGTTTGCATAAAGCAAGTTTTCTCCTATCTCTTTTGTAAAAGAAAACTTTTCTTTTCAAAGGGTGGCAACATTGGATTAAGATCCAAGCACCACAATACTGTCACTTGGTCTAGGGTTTAGGGTTTAGGGTTTACTTATTGAAAAAGGTGATGTGATTCTTCAGTCCTTCCTTGTCCAGCTGCTCATAGTTGTCCATAACCGGGGACACGGCTAAGATCTTAGTTTGTTGACTCTGTAGAGTTTGTGCACTTTCACCTTTAGACTCAAATCAGCTCAAACATCCTATACACCCTGAGTGCATTAAGGAAAGGAGAAGATTGAGATGAGATCTTTTAGAAGAAAGAATTCAACCTAATGGCAAGACCCGTTCCACCTATAATTATGCTACATCTGCTTGTCAAGCCCAGGCTGAACCCTCGCAACTTAGTTAATCAAGACAGAGCCCATATGACTAAAGGCTGCACTGGAAGCAATCTAAACTTGGGGAACATCATAATCACTTTGTTCCTGGGTGGCATTCCTTCAAGTGAACTCCCCTCGGGGAGACACTCAACTATCAACAGCCCCGCAATACCAATCCACCCAGGTGGTTCATTGAAGTTGTTACTTAGAATTTTTCCACAACATCAAGTAAAACAATTTCTGTAGCAAGGCTAAGCATCAACTAAGTATCAAGTCTTCAAACAACGTATAAGGATGGCTACACACTACTAGGATATAGCATAGCATAATATAACTTAGTAAAACTTCCTATCATGCATACTACTCAAAATCAACAAATGCATATAGAAAATAATGGGTAGTTGAATGATGTGTTACTTGCCTTGTTGAAGTAGGTGAAGAAATCACACTCTCTTCACAAAAGATCGTTGCTCTCCGTACAATCTATTCATTGAAAACACAATAACAACATAAACAAGCATTCTAGCAATCATACAAACAAATGAAGAAAACATACAAAGTAGCAACCATAGAAAAAGGGTTTATGGTTATCTACTATGGCCAGGGTTGGTTAAAGCTGGAGTTTGAAAAGATTCATACTATGATGGATTCATAAGTAAGTTCCTAGAAAACACTTGGGTTGGACTAGGTTGGGTTTTAAGAGATCAAACTTTATTAATACCATACTTGTCGAGGAAGTTCCAAGAGTTCACCAAGGTGATCTCACTATTTCAACTAAAGTATCACATCATAAAGTGTAACACTTAGTTGTTTTCATCAAAAAAAATTAAGTACTCTAAGTTAGTCTTTCCATTTTGTTTTAGAGTAGGTCTAGGTTCAACTAACTTCATAACGAAGGAGATAACAAGTTAAAGTCTTGGGATGTTCCATTTGGGTCAATGGTTGGACAAAACAACTTCTATTCTTCAACTTGTGTGGATGATCCAAGTCTTCACATGCTTGTCTTCCTGAAGATCATCTTCATGCATTCTATTGTAGTTTTCTTCCTTGGATGGATTCTTCTCTTGGTATTTATAAATTCTTCATGGCTTTCACTTCACTAATTGGTTTGGGTTTGGGATGGGTGCAAATACCACTAAGTCAAATAGAAAGAAAGCAAATAGAAAGGATAGAAACAGAGGGTAGATGTCTTCTCCTTGATTTTCTTCATACACTTGTACTTCTTTGAGTAGCTTCTAGTTGTTGTGAAGTCCAATTCCCTTACTTCAAATTCTTTAATGACCTTCTTTGTAGCTCTTCATGTTGTCACCAAGTTGAAGATGAAGTTCCTTCTTGTGGTTGAGTCTTGACTTCCATTTTGTAATCTTGATAGATTCTTGAAGCAAGAATGGGGGAGTGGAGAAGTAGATAGAAAAATATGGTACTAGTGTTTGAGGTTCACTACTTGGTCATTTTAGGGACTTGTTCTTGGCTCCAAAAATAGCCACAACAACAAAGAATAACAGTTGAAAACAATTTCTAAGACATGGTGAAAATAGATGTAACACTATGTTGGATTTTTGGTAAAAAACACATGGCCAAGGTCTAAGGATGTCCAAAATGGTTAGTCACTAATGTCTCTGGTTCAAGGTTACCAATTGGAGCAATTTTGCTTAAGGGAACATATTCTAATTATTGCTAGAATTAAACCTATGCCAAAAATACTCAATATACCAATTAATTCCAAATTCAAATTTAACTTGATCAAAAACTATTTTGGAACGGAGGGTTTGAAAGTACACATCCTAAGGTTTCCAAATATATTTTATTTGCAATTTTTGTATTTGTAGAATTTGAATTATGCCAAAATTCATCAAGCAAGCATATTTAAATTTGAACCAATTTAAGTTTGTCAAATTTGAATTTGAAAAGTGCTAAAAGATTCTACAGATCGAGGGGATTTCAAAAAGTCCAAGTTTGCTAAATTTGGCTAAGTGGTTGAAAAGATATGATATTTCTAAGTTCTAGGGACTATTCTGCAAATATACAATTCTATTTTTATTCGGAATTAAAATCCAGAGACAGTGGGCTCAAATTGGTTATTTACCGCGCGGTGCAACATATAACTTATGGTCTTGGGCCGGCTACGCGCTGCGCTGAGCGGCGGATAGAAAATCGGCGCGCTGCTGACTTGGCACTACGCGGCGCTACACTATTCGTCCATACCCCTTCGATTAGTGATTTAACCAGGGCGCTCCGATCTGGATCTAACGGACAGGTTTGCATCGGGAGTTAGGGTTACCTCGTCGACGGCGGGACGGCCGGATAATGGAGACGCGGTGGCCGGCGGTGGAGATCCTGGACGGCCACGACGCTGCAGGGGTCCTTGGGAACCGCGTAGGGCACGATGCGACTCGGCGCAACACGAAGAGGAAGATGGCATGCACGGAGACCTCCGGCGGTGACCCAATTGGCGGCGCGGTGGATATCCCGACGTGTCGGCTCCGCTGAGCTCGAAAATGGATGGCGACGTTGACGTGCTGTGCGAAACCAAACGGAAAAATCATCTAAGGGTGCGCACGACCACGGGGATCAAAATGGGCTAGCTCTCGACCTCGGGAGGTTGCTCACCTCGCCGGCAATGAAGAAAAACGGGCACAGGATGGATGAAGTCCGACGAGCAATTGCTCTAGGCACGGGGCATGACTAAGGGAGGAACAAGAGGGGAATGAGAGAGGGGAGGAAGGGATTTAAGGGGGAGGCCCTGGGGCAATCAATCCCGCACTTAACAACGAGCAATCGACGCGAGAATTTTTCGGGAGAAAACGTCTCCTTCCGTTTCCACGGGTTGATGACAATGATGACGTCATCATGACGTCATCCATTTTTTTTTCTGTTTTCTTATTTATTTTATAACTTATGTTTAAATAATCCAATTAATATGAAACAAAATTATAAAATCATATTATTTCAAAAACTTTCTAACAGTACCATTTTTGTGGGGTTTCCATGTTTTTGAATTTTTTAAATTACAAATTCAAAAGAATTCATAAATGCCTTATTATTCAATTTAATGGGAAAATGTCAAATAAGATAGAAATGAAGTTGATAAAATTTCAGTGGCTTTATAAAGATCAAATAGTATTTTCCAAAACCATTTCAAAGTGTTTTCATCTTTTTATAATTTTAAAATATGATGAAAACATGAATAGTCACTTAATAGAAATGTTTCATTATTTATTTGAATTGGGGTTTAATAAAAATTATGGGATTTTGTCAATTGAAGATGCTGTTTTCCCAATTGAAAACATTGTGTTTTCCAAAGTAATTTACTTGTTTTCATAACTCAATAATTTATATAACACCTTATTGTTTTGTTTATTGACATAATACTTGGAAAACAAATAACCAACTTTTATCCAATTGATGTTAATAATATTAGTGACATAATTTCTTGGAGACTAGGAGAAAATATTATATATAGAAACTCTCTGGTTTTTAATTATCATAATCATTTTCAAAATGGTATTTAAGTTGAAAACATGTTTGCTAAAGGTGTTTGCTAAGAAAATATTTTATTCACATGATGAACATATATTTTTACACTTTAGGGTTTATGGAATAGAGGTATAATGGATTATTAATTTCAAATTTTATTGAGTTATGTATTGCTTCCTTTTATTTCTTTCATCTCATTGATTTTTTGTTACTTGCATAACATTAAAACAAAAAGTTTAAATTTTTAGTGATTTTTGGACTTTGCAAAAATCGGGGATGTTACATGTTAACTTGAAAAAGAAGCTAAAATTTGTAGTTAACCTATTCACCCCCTCTAGTTAACCTCTCGATTTTTCAATTGGTATCAGAGCCTCGTCTCTTTATTAAAGGCTTTACCGCCTAAAGAGGAGGAAAGGATGGCCGATGATCCCATCTCCATGGAGGGGATTCAAAAGCTAATCCAAGCTATGATTGATAACTCCGAGAAAAAGATGGAGGGACTAATAAAGGAATTGGCATCCTCATCTAGTCAATCTAAAAAAATGATGTCCTAGATGAACATAGGAACCCCATTCCATCTAAGGAAGGGTCCACAACATCGACACCCGGAAGTGGTAGTGGTGGAAATTCTTTTGGCTTTGCTTATAACAATGCTCCTAATGTTAAACATCCACATGTTAATCATCTTGGTCCACCTCCTATGGTAGATAGGAATCGTTTTATTAATTGGAAAGCTTCCATGAAGTCTTACATGTGAAGCTCCTCAATGCAAATATGGAGAATTGTTGATAAGGGATATGAGCCAAAGGACCCCAAGAACTTAAGCTCAAGTGACATCATTGATGAGCAACTCAACGCTCATGCCATGCACATGTTGGAGAAGGCAATGGAAAAGGAAGGAGTTGAGCACATATGGTCCTTCTCAAGTGCAAAGAAAGCTTGGGATTGCCTTGTCGATAATGTATGACGGCAACATCAATCTTCAACGATCCAAGAAGTCAATCATCCAAAGAAAAGTTGAACACTTCCATTTGGGTGATGGAGAGAACATTGAAGACATGTTTATAAGACTCAAGGCTCTTGTAAATGACATGAGAGATTGTGGCTTCAAGGATTGTACGGATGATTGGGTCAAGGAGAAATTTCTACTCACCTTGATTCCATACAATGAAAACATGGTGATGAATGTGCAATCAAGGGCCGATTACTTGGATCTATCCCCCAATGATGTTTTGGGTCTCTTCATCACTCTAAAAGTCATGAAGCAAACCACCGATGATGTTATGGCCCGTGTAAACGGAATGAAGATACCCTCTCTTTCCTTGAAGGCCAAGGCCATTACCCATGAAGAAAATGACTCAAGTGATGATGGTGTATCTACTCATGAGGTCTCCGAGAAAGAAATGAAGACATCACATGAAGAGTGCTTGGCTCTTGCTCAACACAAGTGGTGGAAGAAGGGAGACTTTAGATCATAGTCCACAAAGAATAAAGGGAAGGAAGTCTCAAGCATGAAGAAGGCAAGACCTTGCTTCAATTGTGGAGATTCCTAGCACTTTGTTGCCGAGTGCCCCTTCAATATTAGAATTGAAAATGGTGGAAGACTTATCAAGAAATCCACTTTCATTCCCAAGTCTAAGAACTTCATCAAGAGAGGCCCTCCTAGGGCATTGATTGCAAAAGAAGTTGAGTACACGTCCAGTGGTGAAGAGAGTGATGGTGAAGGTGAACAATTACGCATGGCGGCCATGGCTAGGAGCTTCGTACATCCTAACTTAAGCTCTCTCTTCTCCAACCCAAATGACAACAAGGGTCCCTCGAGTCACAAGTGCTGCATGGCCAAGGGTATATCCCCAAAGGTGACTCCTACACTCAAACTTGCAAACTATTATACTCCTTCACTTTAAATTGTGTCGAGGAAGACCCCTTGATAAACTTTGTGGAGAAACTAGAAGGAGAAACTAAATCTATCTTTGTCTCTCTCATGGATCAATTAAGCGAGGCACATGGCCTCATTGATGAACATGAGGAGAAAATAACTTTACTTTAAAAGTTTGATCGTGATGATGCTAGTAAAATTGAGGAGATTGAGAAAGCTCTAGATGAATCACATTGCATTAGAGACAGCATAGAGGAAACCTTTGCTATTGACATAGCTAAAGTAAAACTTGATTGTAAGCATGCTTTTGCTAAGGTAACGGAATTCATGACCTTAAATGATGCAACTAACCAAGGTTACAATAAACTCATTAAGGATTTTGATAAGCTTAAATTCATTATCAAACAATTTCAAATGAGCTCAAAACCTTAAAAGGGTTTAAAAAAATGTGGATGAACACTCTTGTATTACTAACCCTTTGTGACAGGGGGATGCTAACCCGGTAGGCCAAGCTCCAAGGAATAACCCGGCTCAAGGGATGATGTGCAGGATCCGGCTAAGGATAGGGAAACTTGTGAAGGCCCAAGCTTGTAGGCCCAATGACCCGGATTGTGGGTTACTGTAAAGGCAAGTTAGGGTTAGTGCGCCGTGTCCGGGTAGGGTTCAGGGTACGCCTTGTAGGACAAGCCAGGGGGTACGGGTGCTTTATAAACCGACCCCCGGAGGTAGTTTAGACAGAGATCTAAGAACCCTAGCAATATCGTGTGATATCGAGTATCCAGTGTTAACCCTAATCGAGTTATTGTATCGAGAATAGAGATCCGGCGACTACGATTGCCGGCTGTCAGATCAAGTTGTACCATGTCTTCTCTTGAGCTAAACCCTCTCCTGAACGCCTGTGTCGACTTGCCCCAAGATCAGTTACCCCTGGTAACATCTGCCGTGATTATCCCACGACAGTTGGCGCCCACCGTGGGGCCTGCGTCCAAAGGTGTCTACATCACGGGAGAAGCTCGGAAGGGCATGGAGAATCTTGTCATCGGCGAGATCTACATCGACCACGAAGGAGAAAAGGTGGTGGACGATTCCGGCTAGGGGCCGGAGTCGGATCACCTCGAAACCGGATCCGTCGTAACAATCGGCCGGATCAGCGTCTTCATCGGTATGGTATGTGCTTCCAATTCGGTCCCTGACAACGTTGGATCTGATTCTATGCCAGGAAAAGCCACGTCTATCCGATCAGATGATGAAGAATCAACGGGAACGACATATCCGGCAGAAGAACCCATCGCGGAGTGGGAACAGCCGGAGGAGCCGGCATGGACCCCACGCGACCGGGTCCAAGGAGAAGATGACACCGGGTCTATCCTGGATCTACTGGAAAACCGGTATGAGGAGAACGGTGAGGAGGAACAGCCTGAATTTACACCGGATATCGCGCGCCGAGTTGCAGTCTATGCAGCCCCCGCGGCCAACCAAGGAAACACAGCCGCGGCATCAGTCGGGGCGGCTCAGGCAGTGGCCCAGCAACAGGGCGCGGTTAACGGAGATCCGGTCTTGACCCGGGTCGATGGAGAGTCAGCATCGGTCACCAGTCGCGCAGCAGATGAGGAGCAACACGCCAACATGTTCGGGTTTCAAGCCAACCGGACACCAGGGGCGGGTCCCTCGAACCCGCGTCACCCGGCCCTGTTCGATAATAATTTGATTTTGGATCCTACGGTCCTCGCCACGGTTATCACCCCAGAAAACGCGGCAGAGCGTGTTAGAGATCTGGACGTGGCTCGTCGTGCATTGGAACAGCAAAGAAGGCAAGTGGAAGCAGATAGACAGGGGATGGCCACCCGACGGCGCGAGCTAGACGCGTTGGAAACCCGGCTTCGAGAGGAAACGTCCAGGATACATCAAAGGCACCACACCAGGTTGCCAGCAACGGGCGGGGTTATTAATCCGGCTAATTTATTCGTCACGCCTCAGGACCAACCGATACCAGTGGTGAACCAGGGAACCGCACCCCAACAGATGACAGCAGCGACACATCCGGCGAATGAACGGACCGGGTTACCCCCACCGCAAACTAGAGTCACAACCGGCAACGATCTACTGCCGCCGCCACCATCACGATTCCGCACACCAGCCGGCCACTACAACAATCCTATGGACAACGTATATGCGGCGACACTCGCATTGAATCAAATACCTGTGGGAGAGTCGCCCCATGCAGAGAAGACTCGGCAAGCCATCGAGCTGTTGCACACTGCGGTGGCACACCAAGCCAATTACCCGGATCACAGAAGCGGTATGCATGGGACGCCATACGTCAGCCAGCAGCAAGGGAATTTACAAACGAGTTCAGCGCGGCGGAGGGAAGAGCAGCAGCAAATGCCGCCTCCTCCCCGCGCTCAGGCAGCATCAGCAGCACAGGCCGTCGTGGACAGTTCTAGGGCTCGGAGGGCCGCGGCCGGGTCTGCAGCGCACGGACCTCCCGCAGCACCGCGCCCAGACGCGCCCCCCGCGGCATCACACGTTTCTAGAGCAAGGCCGGCTTCAACCATTCTTGCGGGACCCAAGTGTCTCTCGGACAATATTAGAGCTGAACCTTACCCGGAAAAGTTCAAAGAGCCAGGGAAAGTAGTAAATTATGAGCCAACCATGGATCCCGAAACATGGCTAAGCAGTTACGAGATGGCAATGTCAATCCGCAACGCGTCCGAGAACCTCCAAGCCAAGTTCATGTATCTGATGATGTCGGAAGGAGCAGCAAAATTGTGGTTCACCAATCTACCAGAGGGATCGATCAAGTCTTGGGAGGAATTGAAGACCGCGTTTATCAAGCACTTTCACGGGACCTGCAGGAAATTATTCACTATTGATGATCTAGAGCGATGCGTCCAGAAGAAGGGAGAATCGGCGCGCAGTTGGGTGCGCCGGGTTATGGAGATACTTCACTCATCCACGGATATCCAGCCCAAGGATGCACTACAGGCCATGGCAAAAGCATGCAAGTATATACCTTTAGTGCAAAAGTTAACTCGCATGAAGTCCAGTCGAAATGCGTCGGAAGTCACAATGGGAGAATTGATGGATGCGTGCAACAAACACGCTGCGACAGATACTACAGAAGAAGAAGCTGATGACAAGAAGACAAAAGCAAACACAAGCAGTAATGGAAGAACCGGCAACGGAACAGCGTCAGGAAACAATGGAAATAGCCAGAACAAGCGCCCCTTCGAAGGAGGCTCCGAGTTTGTCGCCAACACCGAAGCCGGGTCTTCAAGGCCAAGAGCAGAAGGAAATTTCAACGGAGGTAATCACCATGGAGGAAACTATCAAGGTCCACCAAGGCCGGGTAACAATTGGGACATATTCAGGATGGCATGTCCGAAGCACAGCAGGAATGGCAGGCCAGCTAACCACTCCCTAGAACAGTGCGCCGATTTACAAAGATGGAAAAATGAGGAAGTGCACAGAGCTATGCGAGGTGCAGGGCGGGGAGGAGGACCGGGTCCAGGGGCAAACCCGGGCAACGGCCCACCCCCAGCTGGTAACCCGGCGGCTGGAAATCAAGGTAATAACCAAGGGGGGGCAGGAGGCTTCCAGGCTAACCCCAAACAATTGGGTCAATATCATGTGCATACCACAGGAGGCTCTAACAAGGACAAAAAGATACTGAAGCAAGCAGTCAACTCAGTTTCGTTAGCCGTTCCGAGATACTTGAGATGGTCAGAACAGGAGGTAACATGGAGCAGAAGGGATCACCCGGAAAGAGTGGAACACCCAGGAGTCTTGGCACTAGTAGTCGCACCGCAAGTTAATGGGTACGAACTAAAGAAGGTTTTAATGGATGGTGGAAGCAGCATCAATATACTGTATTGGGAAACCTTCCTACGCATGGGTCTCAAGGAATCTCAACTGCAAAAAAGCTCGACAGTTTTTCATGGGATAGTGCCGGGTCATTCAGCATGCCCCGAGGGAAAAATCGCATTGGAGGTAGCTTTCGGAGAATCAAAGGATAACTACCGAATTGAGTGGCTCACCTTTGAGGTAGTGAAATTACGCAGCCCCTATCACGCGCTGTTTGGAAGGCCGGCTTATGCCAAATTCATGGCCAGGCCGTGTTACGTATATCTGCAGCTAAAAATCCCGGGTCCCAAGAAGACCATTACCATACATGGAAATCGAGATATAGCAGCTGAATGTGACGAAGGAGACGCAGCAATGGCCGAGCAGGCCTGTAGAAAAGAAGAACTCAAGCACTACCGATCTCAAGCAGACCCGGAGGATATAGCCACATCAAAAAGACCAAGTACTGAAGGCGAAAGAACAAAATCCAAGGCAACGCAAGATGCTAAAATGGTGGCCTTAATCGAGGATGATTCCCCCAAGCGGCCCGCTGTAAAGGAAGAAGCCACACGGCCGCTTACAACCAGCCAGGTCATTGGAACACCCCACCCGGGTTGGCTAGCAAACCCGGTACTCATCAGGAAAAGATCCAACATATGGAGAATGTGCATTGGTCAAGCCAGACCAGGACCAACGCGTATGAGGAACTAAACAATGTAACGGGCAGCAGGTTTCAGACGCGCTCTTTTCCTACCCAGGGTACCTAAGGGGACTGGAAGGTTTTTAATGAGGCGGCCTGCTGATCCAAAATTTCTAGTATCAATAAAGAGATGGTTATCAAGTCCTATATCATTACACCCTGATTACAAGTAAGTAGTATCCCTGCGACATCGATAATTCAGTATCATCAAAAGCATCGATTGCATGTAGGTCTTGGGGGTTGGTTGCTCAGGTAACCAACCACTAACCCGAATGACCCGGCATAGATAGCTATAAGTCATAAGGGCCGGTTACTCGCAAACGAGCACGGCTGCAATCTTATGACTGGGCAAAGAAGCCAACTTTTCTTGACTTATCTTACTTAAGCTTGATGTGACTCGCACTAAAGTGGCATGATTCGTTCGCTTACGATTACAATCAGCCATGGAGCCCAATGGGACTTGCCTGACACTGTTCTCGTATGGATGTAACAACATGGTATCCACGCGAAAGCCGGCTTACAGTACAAGATAGTTAAAAGGGTCATCTAAACCACAAGTTTATGCAGAGTACAAGGCTAAAAGCCGGAAACTCAACAATTATCAAGCATAACTTCAGTACTTACACGGAATGGCTTTAGGTTTGCGACTCGGTAAAAAATAATTTGTTCTCTCAGAAAGGCCACACCCCCATTACTCGAACTTTGGGTCATGGGGACTGGGGGACTTCGAAACAGAAACAAACTACTTGGCTATCGCAGTTCGAAAAACCCCACCATCCGGGTCTTGGGGACTTAAAGAAAAGGTCCACGTATCAAAGCCCCTGGTCTTGGAAAAACCGAGTCTTACAAAGGGAGCTAAAAAGAAAGTTGGGTATCAAGAACAAGTTCAAAAGAACAGACAAAATAGCACGATTATCAAAAGGCAGGGAAAGCCGCAAAAATATGTCACCGAATAGAAATACATTACAAGTTATGGCATTGGTATCAGAAGTGCACAGGCGCACCATTGGCAGGATGAATAGTTCAAATGAAAAGGCCTCACGTGACTAAGGTATTATGACATCATTACCCTACTCGGCCTCCTGAGCGCGATCTTCCGGGTCTTGCTCCTGGGCCTGCTGCTTAGCTTTCCTGGCAGGGCCACCCGGACTCACCGCGCCAGGGCGGATAGGTGGAAGGACGGACGGTGTAGAGGCGGATGGCCCTGATTTTAACTCGGCCTCCCTCTTCGCAGTTGCCTCCTTCTTTTTGGCCGAGTGATCAGCCCACTTCTCCAAGATATCAAAAGGAGCGGGCGCATCCTCCGTAATAACTTTGCCATCAACGTCATATGCACTCATAATCGTATTTAGATCCAAGCTATCGGCCAAGGCGGTAGCTGAGGGGCGCACTGCGGCTTGTATGGTTTTGAAATCCTTGGGCGTAAATTTGGAACCATCAGCCTTGAATTCGGGAAACCCGGATGTTACCTTTGCCGGGTCAAGCTTTGGAAAGAAAGACTTGGCTAGAGTAAAAGCCCGGATCATTCCAATTCGGCATGATGAACGCTTCCAGATCTCAATCCACCCAGGCACAGTAGAACAGGCTTGAACGAGATTCTCTTCACCCGGATATACTTCCGTAGGCCACTTCACAGCATCCAATATGAATTTTGTGCCGGCAAAGAAGGTCCGGAGTACAGTCTTGAGGGTTTTAGCCTTGGTAATGGCATTTTCCTCTGGAGCCGCAAGGTTGGCACCTGCAGTCGTAACAAAAGAAAGAGCGTATCAGTAATCCCGAGTCTGTTATAATAAATTAAAAGACATGAAGCCAATCAGCAGCAGAAAACTTACTGAGCAAGATCTGATAAGTATCGGAAACCTGGTCCGATAGTTTCTTCAGTTCGGTCTGAGCGGTGTTGCACTTCTTCTTGTATTTGGACACATCCTTCTTCAAGGTTTTCATGTCATCCTCAAGGATTTCCCTTCGTTTCATCTCGGCAAGAAGAAGTTGCTCGGTCCTCAGTAAAGTTTCATCAGACCGGGTTATCTGTGCCTGTAATTAGCAAGGAATGCAAGTATTAGTTGGATTGTATGGAAAGCCGAATGTGGTGAGAAGTACCAAGCATCACTTTTGCAAGTCATACTTGGAACTTGGGGACTAGGTATGCAATATGAGATACAAGGTGTCCTTACCTGATGCTCTGCAGCCATGCGCTCCAAGATCTGGCTCTCCGAAGCCTTCATAGTAAGGAGAGTGTGCATCAACTGACCAAAAGTATCTTTACTCGTATCAGAAGACCCGGGGCCTTGGAAATTCCGGGAAGGAGCTTTCTTCTTAGCAGGAGGCGGAACCCGGGTCATCCGCGTGTCGGAATCCGACGCTTCTTCTTCTTCACCCAAGATGGTGGTTTTGTTCTTCTTGCTTGCATGGGAAGCAATTGGATACTCGGCTCCCTGCGGGTCCGGGTTTGGTGGCGACGCTTGTTTTTCACCGCTGAACGCGGCTGTAGTCTTATCAGCCGGGCTCCCCTTACCCGGGCCCTCGGTCTCTGTTTCCTCTTGATCGCTGACAACGACCGTGGCCCTATAAGGTGTTGTCAGTCAATAGTTAAATACACAGTCAAGAAAGGGTGATGAAATATGGCGGAACATCAGGAAAGGGATCTTACCCGGTATTCACCGCAAAGTCACAAGGGAATCCATCGCTGGACTCGGGAGAAGCTGGAAATTATCAAGTTAAATGTCATGTGGGAATGGTTTAAAGGGAATGCCTTGACCCAGAAAAGATAGGGTAATTACCAGCCCGCCGTGGGGGGGGTCGATGTAATACCCGGGTTAAGGGCTTCATCACCCGGGTGGTTTCGAGTTGACCTACGCTTAGGCACGGGCGACTCCTTCAAGAACGGCCAGTGGGACAATGTCAAGCTAGCTCAAGTATATCACTAAAATAATGCGAGTTGAATGCGAGAGGAAGATATGAAACCTTGGAGGTGGCCTCTTGGGTCTTCCTTTTGGATCCGACCTTGATTGTCGGCTCCAGTTCTTCCTCGTCGCTGGCAGATTCCACCTTGCCATCGGAGTTTTCTTCCTCGTCATCTTCTTGTTCTGGATATCATCAAAGTTATGATTAGAAAGGAAGGGGCTATGGTGAGTTCAAGGGAACCAAATAAAATTCGGAGAGTACCTTCTTCCGAATTAACCGTATCTTGCTCCTCTGGACTTTCGGAGCTAGGGGAGGTATTAGTTTTCCGAAAATCATCATCAGCCTGAAAAGTGTTGACGTAAGGGTTGTTAACCGCGTAGAGTGGAAAGAGTAAAAGTAAAGGCATCAAAGTCGGATTTTTACCTTGGGGGCTGGATTCTCAAGTGTGAAGGGCTCTAACCCGGATATGTTCCGGATTACATCGAGCTTTTCCGTCAAGAAACCCTTGATGGTTTTATGAGTGTCGCCAGCTGCGAAGATGTTGTCGGAGTATCGAAGCGGATCAGAAGGTTCCCCTGAATACTCGCACATCAACTTCGTGCGGATGGAATTGGGCTGAATCCTGAAATCAACCCAAGTCTTCACCAGGTTGAGCCCGATGAGGCCTTGGGCTGTAAGAGTGGCAATTTTGGCTAGAAGAGGTTGAATTACCTCCCTGTCCGGGTCAGGGGCGAAGGCACTAAACTTATCGGAGATATCAAGAAGACCCTCCGAGTAACCCGGCAGTTTCTTTTGGCCGGGTGGGGAAGTGTCCTGGCAGTAAAAGTACGAGAGCTGCCAATGCTTGACATGGGAATTGAGGGTGAGGGGTGGCATCAGAGAGTTTTTGCGGCGTTGGATTGAAACCCCGCCGCAAGTGAGAAGCGCCCCATCACCGCTTTCGCGGCATGGTTTGCATTGAAAAAGTTCAATAAAAAGAGCTAGACTTGGCGGAGTGCACAAGTAGGATTCGGAGAGGACAATAAAATGGGAAATATTTAGCACAGAGTTGGGTCCGATATCAAAGACACGAAGGCCGTAGTGGCTAAGTATGTCACGGAAAAAGGGGTGACCCGGTGGTCGAAAACCCCGGGTCACATGTTCCACGAAGCAGATTACCTCATCTTTGGTAGGGGTGGGCCGGGTCTCCTTACCCGGCACCCTCCATTGGATATTTTCCTGAGGAGGAAGAATTCCCAATTCCACCAGCTCCTCCAATTTGGCCTTTGTGACCATAGACCGTGCCCAGTTGGTGGAAATGGTGTTGGTGGCCTTAGCCTTGATTGGAGTTTTCCCCTGTTTCTTGGGAGCCATGTGGTGGACCTGCAAAGTACAAAGTAAGAAGAAAATTAAGGCATGGAAGTTGCGAACCGGCCAAGTATAAGCCGCGTAATATAGAGACATGAGAAATTGCGAGTGATCCGGGTGTTAGTTCGCAGAGCAAGGTTTGGAATTACCCGGGTATCAGGCATTATGGCGAAAATTATGGGATCTAAATACCGAAGAAGTTTTTTGAAGACAGTGGACGGCTTTCTAGGCACTTAACGTGATTAAAAGAAACTAGAAAGGAAAGGTCCAGCCGGGTGATTAATGCAAAGGCGGAAGTTTCGGGTAGTTCGAGCCTAGATTGGAAGCTCTATTTTCAGATTTGAAGTGGGAATAACGATTGCGGGCAGTAGGAGAGTGTATTGGAGTATGCGCTTTATTCATTGTGCATGCTAGAAGGAAGTATGGGCAATTTAATTCGGCATAGCCGAGAAATCTGTGCCGGGCAGATTTGGATCTAGTTTGAGATGAAATTCAAAAATTGCAAGGGGAAAATTAATGGGCGCAAAAGGCTTACCGGAGGAGATCTGAGTGAGGCCTTGCGGAGGCAAATGGCGCAGCCCTGGTGTCCCTTCGTGGTTCTTGAAGGGCCGGATGGAGATTCGCCGGCGGGTCTCGGCGGCGGTGCGGGGCGAGCAGTGGCGGAGCGCAGCCTCCGTCCGATGGGCTCCGGTGACGCGCGCGGGATTTCCGTGGTGGCGCTCAGCGGGAGTGAGCTCTGAGGGAGAGAGGAAGCAGAGTGGGGGGAAACGAGCCGTTAAGGTTTAGGTCACCCCCCAGGGAGCTTATTTATAGGGTGAATGGATAAGCCCGGTTCACTGAATGGGAGCCGGGAGTTACGGAAATAAACGGCTATTTATTTAAAGTTTCTGCGAGATGTGCGCCAAGTATTGAGCAAAGCATCCGGATAAAAGGAAGAAGGGGATTCGTCCCGTGATGACGGGATTGGTTATCGAGCATAGGATCTTGGAGTTATTATTATGATTTGGACCAGAAGTTTGAACCAAGGTGCTTGGAGGGAAAGCTGAGGTTATTGCATGGCCGCCAAGGAGCAAGGCCTAGCTGAATGTTAAAACATCTTAACCCGATCTTCATATACCCGTATGATCGATATCTTTGCAGGGAATAGCAAGCGCTTCAAGGAGATCCGTGAAGCCCAGGCTATTCTGGGGACTACTGACAGGGGGATGCTAACCCGGTAGGCCAAGCTCCAAGGAATAACCCGGCTCAAGGGATGATGTGCAGGATCCGGCTAAGGATAGGGAAACTTGTGAAGGCCCAAGCTTGTAGGCCCAATGACCCGGATTGTGGGTTACTGTAAAGGCAAGTTAGGGTTAGTGCGCCGTGTCCGGGTAGGGTTCAGGGTACGCCTTGTAGGACAAGCCAGGGGGTACGGGTGCTTTATAAACCGACCCCCGGAGGTAGTTTAGACAGAGATCTAAGAACCCTAGCAATATCGTGTGATATCGAGTATCCAGTGTTAACCCTAATCGAGTTATTGTATCGAGAATAGAGATCCGGCGACTACGATTGCCGGCTGTCAGATCAAGTTGTACCATGTCTTCTCTTGAGCTAAACCCTCTCCCGAACGCCTGTGTCGACTTGCCCCAAGATCAGTTACCCCTGGTAACATCTGCCGTGATTATCCCACGACACTTTGTGTGTCAAGGCAACTCTCATTGAGGAGAACAATAGGTTGAAGGCAAAACTCAACAAAGGTCTTGCCACATGCATTCAAGGGCAAAAGAACCTTAATGATCTTTTGAGTAATCATAAGAGAGTTATTGGCAAAGAAGGCCTTGGGTTTGGTTCCACTTCCAAGGTGGCCTACAAGAAGAAGTCAACTCCCTCCACTAATTCTATTGTTTTTGTGAAGGAGGGGGAGTTGGCTAATGATGAAGATGAGTTTGATATGATTGCTAAGAGTATTGTTCCTAGGAACACTACTAGTCACAACAACTTTGCGGGAAAGTATAACCCATCTTATGTGCCTCTTAAATATATTGATGGTCATGTTTATGCAAAATATGTTTGCACCTCATATGGTGATGATTACAAGCATGCTATTTGGGTTCCTAAGACCCTTGTGACTAACAAGAACGTACCCATCCGAAAATGGGTACCTAAGACAAGAAGTTAATTCATTGTAGGGTTGTATTTCCGGTGAAACATCATGGATGATTGATAGTGGTTGTTCCGCACACATGACCGGAAGCAAGGAAGTGTTAGATTATTTAAAACTCCAACTTCTCAAATTTTCTCATGTAACTATTGGTGATCGCTCACAACTTAAGGTATTGGGACATGGCAAGGTGGTCATTTCTCCGGATTTATCCATTGAGAAAGTCCTCCTTGTTGAGTCCCTTGGCTATAATCTTCTTTCCGTCTTGCAACTTTGTGAATGCAATTTTACATGCGTATTTGGGCGACATCACGTGCTTTTTCTTCACACTATTTCTCTTAAAGTATCCTTTGTTGGATTTGTGGAAAACGGTATGTATATAGTGGATTTCTCGAAAGAAACTACACATATCGACACTTGTCTAATGGCTAAATCCGACGTGGGGTGGCTTTGGCATCGCCGCTTGCGCCACGTCGGTATGAGAAATTTACAAACTCTTGTGAAGGGTGAGGACGTGGTAGGACTAACAAGTGTGAATTTTTCCAAAGATCGCCCTTGTAGCTCTTGTATTGCCGGAAAGATGCATGAGAAGAATCATCCCAAGACATCAATCATCTCCACAACAAGGCCCTTTGAGCGTATTCACTTGGACTTATTTGGGCCTCCCACATATGATAGTCTTGGTGGAAAAGAGTATTGTTTGGTGATTGTTGATGATTATACAAGATACACTTGGGTATTCTATATCAAGAAGAAGAGAGAGACTCAAGAAAGGTTCATATCTTGGGCCACGGAAGTGCAACGTCAATATGACACCAAGATCTTGTCAATAAGGAGTGACAATGGGTCCGAGTTCAAGAACTACACCATGGATGAATTCTTGAGTGAAGAGGGGATAAGACATCAATATTCCGCTGCGTACACCCCTAAACAAAATGGTGTAGTGGAGAGGAAGAATCGCACACTTATTGATATGGAAAGAACTATGATGGCCGAGTTTAAATCCCCATATAACTTTTGGGCCGAAGCCATCAACACAGCTTGTCATCTATGTAACAGACTCTTCCTTCGTCCGATGATTGGTATGACTCCATATGAACTCCTAACCGGTAACAAACCCAACCTCAAGTATCTTTGAGTCTTTGGATGCAAATGTCAAGTTTACATTAAGGGAACTAGATTGTCCAAGTTTGATCCTAGAACTTTTGAAGGTATATTTGTTGGTTATGCCACGAACTCTCACACTTATAGAATCTACAATATATCCACCGGGTGTGTTGAAGAATCTATGAATGTGGAGTTTCATGAGGATAATGTCTCCCAAGTGTAGCAAATTGGTTGTGATGATGTAGGTGATGAACCTTCCTCCATAGCCATAGGAAGAATAGGTATAGGTCCACTTATACCCATTGAGGGACACCTTGTGGCAAATATGGATGGGACTAGCTATACGCAAGTGGATCCCTCTACATCAACCACCAATCAAATGGTAGACCAAGAACAAGAACAAGAACAAGACCTTCAAGTGTATACTCCTCATCAAGAGAGTGATCAAGATCTACCCAATGATAATGGTGGAAATGAGTTTGGTGATGCTTCAACAAGAACTCCACTCCGGATGGATCATGGTCTTGATGAAGGAAATGATGAAGATATCCCTCCAAATGAGAATCCCGATGATGCCCTAGTTCGCATCATGACTCGTCAAGCCTCAAGATTGCAACAAAAGTCACATTATCAAAAGAATATTATTAGTGGCTTGGGAAGAAGTGTCTCCACTCGTTGAGAAGTGCTCAAGTTTTGTGGTATTCATTCATATGTCTCTCATGTTGAACCTATCAAAGTATATGATGCTCTTGAAGATGAAGATTGGGTTCAAGCCATGCATGAAGAGCTCCATAATTTTGAGAGAAACAAAGTATGGTCACTAGTGGAAAGACCCAAGGATCACAATGTCATTGGAACAAAATGGGTGTTCAAGAACAAGAAAGATTCTCACGGGCAAGTGATTCACAACAAGGCTTGATTGGTTGCTCAAGGCTACTCTCAAGTCGAAGGACTTGACTACGGTGAAACTTTCGCTCCCGTAGCTAGACTTGAATCCATTCGTATATTACTTGCATTTTCCACTAGTCACAATTTCATCTTGCATCAAATGGATGTTAAAAGTGCTTTCCTAAATGGTCCTCTAAATGAATCGGTATATGTTAAACAACCTCCGGGGTTCGAGGATCCCAAGTATCCTAACCATGTCTACTACCTCCATAAGGCTTTGTATGGCCTCAAACAAGCCCCACGTGCTTGGTATGATCATTTAAAGGAGTTACTAGTGGATCGTGGTTTCGTACTTGGGGTAATTGACCACACACTCTTTACCAAAAGTGTAGATGGACATTTCTTTGTATGTCAAGTGTATGTTGATGATATTATATTTGGGTCTTCTAATGTGAGTTTTGTATACCAATTTGCCAAACTAATGACAAGTGAGTTTGAGATGTCTATGATGGGAGAATTGAAGTTCTTTCTTAGTTTTGAGATCAAGAAATATTATGAAGGGACTTATATTTGTCAAGCAAAATATATTCAAGACATGCTCAAGAAATTTGATATGAACAATGCCAAGCCACTACCTTATCCAATGCCAACAACCGTGAATCTTACTATGGATCACGAAGGTATACCGGTTGATCCAAAACTTTATCGTTCTATCATTGGATCTTTGCTTTATCTTTGTGCATCTAGACCGGATATTATGTTTAGTGTGGGTTTGTGTGCAAGATTTCAATCTAACCCCAAGGAAAGCCATATGATTGTGGTCAAAAGGATTCTTAGATACTTGGTTGACACTCCTACACATGGTCTTTGGTATCCATCAAACACAACTTTTGATCTTGTGGGATATTCGGACGCGGATTGGGGAGGTGACAAAGTGGATAGAAAATCAACCTCGAGCGCTTGCCAATTCCTTGGTAGGTCGCTCGTGTGTTGGTCTTCCAAGAAACAAAATTGAATTGCCATCTCCTCCACGGAAGCGGAGTATATTTCCGTCGCTAGTTGTTGCTCTCAACTCTTATGGATGAGGCAATGTCTTAAGAATTTTGGAATTGATATTAAGACAATGCCTCTTTTATGTGATAATGAGAGTGCTATAAAGATTGGTCACAATCCGGTACTTCATGGCAAGACCAAGCATATTGAGATTCGGTATCACTTTATTCGGGATCATGTGGCCAATGGAGATATCTCACTTTCCTATGTCAACACCAAAGATCAACTTGCCGACATCCTTACAAAACCTCTAGATGTGAAGAGATTCAAGGAATTAATGAGTGAGCTCAATATCGTATGTGCAAGCAATTTTAGTTGATTTAAAATCTTGTATACACACCCCTACTAGACTCTTATTTGGATATTACATGTACGCATAGACACATGGGTAGTGTAGCTCAATCAATGAGTCAACACTACTTCTATAATGCATAAATAAACAAATCATGCATAATTCTCATTTCACATGATATAATGTGCTTCAATGATGAGTCTCGACAATGCACCCAAGATATATATTCGCGGTGTCATATCGATTATACTCATATATGGTGGCTAAGGTCACCGCCCAAAATTCACGATTCGAGTTTTGTTTGTTTTTCATATTGATAAGAAATTTTGTGTTCCACTCATATGCATTTTTGTTTTTCATATTTCACATTGCATCCAATGTTGTTTAATTAATTTTTTTTCTTCTCTCCATTGGATGCATATGGAAATCATCATACTCATTTCATCATATTCATTTTATTTGTGCACGTATTCGAGTAAAACTTGCTAAACAAAAATATGAAAAATTTAATGTTGTATCACTCTCTTAGATAAAACTTGTATTTTCCAAAAAAAACAAAAGGGGTAAACAAATCCGGTTTTAAACAAAACGGGGGGTTTTAAAACAAAAACAAAAAATATCGAAACCGGCCTGGCCGGCACCCAAGGCCGGCTTCCCCTGCCTCGCGCCCGGGCCCAGCCCCCCTCCCACGCCGGCCCTAGGCCGGGGGCTAGGCCGGCTCCCTCGGCCACCTGCCCGGCCTCGCGTCGCGCCCACGCTGGCCTGGCCGGCCCCCCAGGCCGGGGCGCACACACGCACGCACACGGGCACACCCCCCACCCGATCCCATCTCCCCCACTCCCTTCTCCTCCCCACCAACCACCACCATTGGAGCCCCTCTTTGGAGCTCTCTTCCCCCCTTCCCCCACACACTAGACCATGCCTACCACCCAAAATCGCAGATCTGCAAGCCCTCGGCCTCCTCCACACTCTCCTCCCATTGGATTTCTCCTTGGTGCACTCTTGGGGGAGATCCTCTCACTTGAAGTTTTGTGAATTTTTTTTAAGATGGCCTCCAACTCGGGTAATCTCTAGGGCCCCTCTTCTATATCGTGTTTTATGTGCATTATATCTATCGGTATACTAGTTTGGTTCATTGTTTTGGGGTTCACATCTCACCTAGTGTTCATGATAGATCTCACATAGTTCATAAGTCACACTAGCCATACCCTAGATAAATCACCTTCAACTAGTTGTGTTACTCACGATGTAGTCTCGAAATACAACACTATTTTCTTGCCATGCTATGATATAGTTCACACTTGCCACTCTCTTATTGTCAAAAAAAATATACAACAATTTCCTCTCTCTCATACTATGCTATGGTGTCGTCCTACTTTACCATGCTATGGTATATCCACGTCGTACTCACTAGATGTTTGTTGTTTCTCCCTCGTGTCGCTATCACTTATAACCATGGAACATTTTTTTATCCAACAACGACCATGTGCACTTACTATAATTGTCCATATACATGCATCATTCCTCTCAGGTGATTCCGATGCACACCGTGCTCTTCGTCCTCGCAAGGAAAGTGATGCCTCTGTTGCTGGCTCTACTCCTTCTCAGAGACAGGGTGCTCCCCTTCCTGTCAATCCAGCTGAGCTAGTGGTCACTAATTGGGGCAGTCTGAGTACCACTGATTTTGGGAATGCTAGGTTGAAGTTCAATCCATATTCCTTTGGACAGAGTACTTGTGCCGACATCAGGTTTTTTTGCAAGATGCATCAAGTTATGTATGAGTTCATCCTTGGCAAACTTCAGAACAACTATGTTGATCAGCATTTCTTTGATGTGGACACAACCCGCACGCATTGGCCAGAGGTTATGGAGCTTATGTATTTTCATGGTATCACTCCTCTCATGGGGACTACTAACTCTCACCCATTTTCTCCCGAGCTTCTTAAGGAGTTCTATGCCACCATTTTCTTCTCCACTGAGGGACCTCATACCTTAACTTGGATGAGTGCTGGTGTCCAGTGTACTGCTACCATGACTGAGTTTGGCTCTCTTCTTGGTGTTCCCCCGATCATATTTAATGCTATGACCCACATTCGCATCCATGGTGATCCAAAGTATCTTATGAAGGCTAAAGATGGTCTGCGTCATTGCTACCCGCCAGGCTCCGGATCTGAGCGCATTCCCAAGGTCAAGTACTTCACTGAATTTTGGTACATTGTGCACACCATTCTCCGGAACACTATCAATGTCAAGTATGGTGAGAAGGGCGAGGTCCTCAAGTAGTTGGTCAATCTCCTCTTTCACATTCACACTGCTATGAGGAATAACAAGCCTTTGGATATTCTGGACTTCATGTGGCATGAGATGAGGACCGTGGTTCGTGATAAGAGGGTACCCATATATGGCTCCTACCTTCAGATACTCATTGAGTCAAAGATTCCAGCTGGTCTCGTCAACAATTACTCCAAGGTGACTCCCAAGCAATCCGTTCTTCTCTCAACTGTCGAGGCTGAGTTAGCTGCTGCTCAACGCCCCAAGCGTACCCGCACAATGTCCACGGCGCCTAGTACATCCCATGGTATTCCTAGCTCTTCTTCTTCAGAGCCTACTGTCCCCGCTTCTAGCACTTTCAGCATCAAGCGGGCACTTCAGAAGATGAACTGCTTCTTCATTGACAAGCAGCAACAGGACTATCAAGCCTATCGCAAGGGCAAGGCCTCTCGTCGCAACCAGCGGGCTATCATGATAGCTCTTCAGCTTCCACTCGGCTCGGATGAGCTCCCGGAGGACACATGGAAGTCACAGCACACCTTCTGGCCTAGCGATGACGCTAGTTCTCTCGGTCCCTTTGGGGCCTCCTTTGCAGCTGCTGCTAGTTCCAGTCAGGCACCTCCCGAGGACTCTCCCGCACCGGATGGTGAGATGGATGATGACGAGTGATTGGACGTGCATCATTTTCTCCCTTTTTGGTGTCTTGATGCCAAGGGGGAGAACTATTCACGCATTGCATTGCATATCATGCATCCATTTGCGTCTTATCATTGCTATTACTTTCCTCAATCTTAGTTGATCTTACTATTTGTGTGTTTCGTTGAACTTTGTTACTATTGTAAGAATATGTTTCTATTATCTATCTATCTACTATGTGATGTGATATTTGATGTGTTGAAGATCATTGTAAGGTTATCATACTATCTATCTACCCACTAATTGATGTGATGAAGTCATAATGAGGTTATTCTTTATCTATCTACCACTATGAGAAGAATGCTATGGTGAGGTTTATTTTGTGCGCGATACAATCACTTATATAAAGATGGCATTATGCTTATACATGTATACTCACTACTTAGTTTCAAAATTGTTTCAACAAACTCTTTTCTTATACATATCCATCTATAGTGTTAGATCATGTTTGAATCATATTCACACTTCACATATGAATATCATGCTAGCATCACATATCCTATTTACCTATAAACCATAGAGGGAGAGGAGAAATATAATATTTGCATTCCATGTGTTCGCCTAATATATATATCTCATGACTGGGCACACAAATAGGAGGAGTAACCCTATAATTTTTATCTCCTTGCAAATAGCCATGATAGATTATCCGCAATGCAAATCTGTATGTTGTCATCAAACATAAAAAAGGGGGAGATTGAAAGGACATTTGTTCCTAATCTTGTTTTCGGTGGTTGATCACAACATTTGGAAGATCTAATGGTTTTCCTAAGTATGTTTCAGAAACTATCATGGATAAATGCAATCACACCCTCCCTGGACATCCATACGATTGACAGCAAAAATGGAGAAAAGGTAAGAGAAAAGGAAGAAAATAAAAGAGGAAAGGAGAGGAGAAAACAGGGGAGCCGGCCTCCCTGGCCGCCCTGGCCGGGCCCCTACGCCGGGCTGGTCGAGCGGCTCCCCGGCCCCAGCGCTCCCCGAGCTGGCCCCAGGCCGGGTCCTTCGGGTGGTGCCCGGCCCTAGATCGCCTCCACGCCGGCCTGGTCGGGCTACTCGGCGCTGCCCCCGGCCCCGCTTCTACTCCACGTCGGCCCCAGCCCGGGCCACCTCTAGGCCGGGGTGGGAAGGGCACGCCGGCCCCAGGCCGGGTCCGAGCCGGCCCCGCTGTGGCTCAAGGCCGGGGTGGGTTTGTGGCGCTGCCCCGGCCGCCCTAGCCGGCGTGGCCGGCCCCCCAGGCCGGGGTGCGATGCTGTGAAGAATGGGGGTTCCCCAACGACTGTTTTCCCTCTCCGGTATAAAAGGACATCATCCTATACCTTTAGAAAGTGTCAATCACACTCACTCTCTCCGCCATTGATTGACCAAGATCAAGCTCAAGCATCTCCCCAAATCCCCAACCAAAGCTCGTGATACTTTGGGATTTGGAGGAGACAACCCCGATCTACAACTCCACCAAGCCGATTAGAAATCACCCCACTCATCCCTTCGGGATCTTGTAGTTCTTAGTTCATCGGAGCCAAGAACCTTGTTGCTCTTAGCTCATCGGAGCTCAGAGCCTTGTTGTAATCCCGGGAGCTCTTGTGCTCGTGGATCTTGTTTCTCGGAGTCTTGCTGGCTCTCGGGATTTGGTGAGGACCCTCCAAAGTTGTGGACTGTGCCTCATCCTTGTAAAGGTTCTAGTTGTCAACCTCAACGGCAACATAGTGATTCGAGCCTCTCCACATCGGTGGAAGGACTCGAAGGAGATACGATGTGCCATTTGAGGGCTACTCGGTGTTCCACATTGGTGGCACCGCACCGCTCCAACGGAGATTAGGTTCCATTGGAAAGTGAACTTCGGGATACATATCCGCGCCATTGTGTTCTGTTATTCCTCAACTTACCTTTACTTGTTGCTATTAGCTTAGTTATATATTAACCTTGTGCTAGTTGTACTTGCTCAACATATAGGATTGTTCACCTAGTTGCATAATCTAGACAATCTATATTTGAGCACTATCTTGTTAACTTGAAAAAGAAGCTAAAATTTGTATTTAACCTATTCACCCCCCCTAGTTAACCTCTCGATCTTTCACCATCCCCACTATATTGCAACTGAAGCAGACACGATTGCCACGGTGACTTGAATAAAGTTGCAAAGGGTGGTGTTTTAGTTGCATTCATATCCATGCTGGGTTGTAACTAGATTAGGCATAGTTGCTACACCCTTCGAAATAAGTTATAGCTAGTGGCGATTTAGTTGTAGTTATCCCTCACTGGGTTGCAAACTAGACATGGCTCAGTTGCTGCAGTACTTAAAAATGCTAGACAACTAGTAGCACAAGGTTTTGTATGAGGTTGCTGACAGTTATTGCTAATTTCAGTATCTCAAAAACTATGTTTCCTATAAAAAAATAGAAAATTAGCGTAAGAAACTCTCAATACAAAGTTGTATTTCCACAACACTAGAGTTGTTGTAAAAAAATTTGTTACCGAAACATATACAAATCAGATCTAGTTTCGAAAAGCTCGGCGCGAGATGTCCAATGGTGGCCCGCCAACGTCATCATCATCACACCACCGACGACGACTCCGTCATCACGCACCTGAGGGTGACTCCATCATCACGCCACCGAGGGCGACTCTATCATCACGCATCCGAGGGTGACCCCGGCATCGCAACACCGAGGGCGACTCCATCATCACGTCCCGAGGACGACTCTGACTTCACCAAAGATACAATCGCCCAAGAAAACCTCACCATACACTAGTAGGAAAATTCTTATAGAGAAAAAATCACTAGGAACATTTCATCTGGCTTACACGCTTCCAGAAATTAGTTACAGCGTGTTCACTTTCGGTACGCTTCCGATAAATCTTACCGGAAGCGTGTATTGATAGAACCACGCTTCCAGTGCAACTCGTCGAGCCATGTTGGCGAGGGAAACTATATCAGAAGTGTGCGTCCCCGTATACACGCTTCCACTACTATGCATATTAGTAGTGCCTTCCCGTGCGCAAACGCTATTAGTAGTCTCTGAGGCTATTTAGGGCACAGTATGGTCCCGAGTCCTTATTATTTTAGATCGAGTTCTGGACTGAAGACCCCCGAGGGTCAACGTCGCCCCCGGCGCCCAGATCGACTTCGCCGTCTCCGCCCTCTTAGAGCGTCATCACTGTCTCCGTCCCCGAGATCCTCCCTCCATAGCGGGTGCCGGCGCCGCCTCTGCGGCCCGAAACGAGGTACACGCGCGTCCTCTCATCTTCCCCCTCTTCGATTCGTACACGCCTCTGTCCCGAAATTAGGTTGACTTTGGTGTAGGAATACATACAGAACTTGGTATAGGAATACTAGCCTAGGAAAACTATATTTTATTGAAACTACTTTTATTTTGGTATAGGAATAGTAGTATAGATCTCGTATATTGATTTCGTGTTCTTGGATATGTAGTGTGATACATGATGGTTTTGATATCAGTGGGCAACCCTACATTGGATGATTCTGATTCGGTATATTACCTTTAAATACTTGTCTTTTAATTAGTATAATATTTAGTGCAAATTATCTTGACACAATATGACATAGATACTCTTATTAGGATTCCATATGTGAACCGATGTGAAAACTGATTTACGAATATGTGTCGAGAAGATAGATCTAGTTGAATAAATGGATATTGAAAGAACCTGTGAAGAAATTTGAAGAAGACAAGATGGTGTTGGAGTTACATGTTGCCGATATCAACCATGATCACAAGTTCAAGATGGAAACAAACTGAGTGAAGATGAGAAAATTGAGAACATATGCTTTTGATAAGCAAGATTGGTTTCATTATGCAGTTGGTTCAATTGTTACCTTAGTCGCGATATTAATCACAACGGTTGTTGTATTTAGATGTACTAGGTAGATGCTTTTGTGTGGCTGTTGTATGTTGAACTATGTGTATGTACTGTGATGCTATATTTATATTTAGTACGAAGATGCTTTTGAGGTTTCATTATACATTTGTATGTTTTACTAAAATTATAGAAAATGGACCATTGTGATGTTTGTGGCAACCACGACTGCATGGACAAGAAGTTTCAAATTATACTCTTGCTGGATTATCGAACTAAAATGGTACACATCTTTTAGTTCTTTATGCTACGATTCTTCATCTTTAAATTATGTGCTACTGGTTTATATAGTTGACTAATTGTTCTTATTTTCAGGTGATTCCATGCGGTGCTAGGCGTGACTTCATGAAGCTTGTGAAGGTTCTAATGACTTACTACGTGTCATTTGAGGTGAACTTGCGCAACCTCGGGAAGCCCCACCTTAACCACGTAGTTAAAGTCACCAATGAGGAGCACCAGGCATTTTTCAATGACCCTGGTTGGAGTAATTTCACATAATTCTACGAGATGAATCCCAGAACAAAGTGCACATTCTATCTCGAACATGGCCAGGACTTCATCTACTCCAAGTTCGAGAACCCCGACCCTCTGTACCGGAGCCTAACCAAGTTTCAGGATGATAACTACTTAGACTAGAGCTATAGTTAATTAGAGTGAAGATGCATGAGTTATAGCTACATATATTACAGATAGCTATCGATCAAGTTCTCTTCTGTTGACTGCTACTTACTATTAAGTATGACAACTATCATGTTTGTGTTAATATGCTCTATTATGTGATATATTACTGATCAGAATCGACTAGAAAAACGTTAGTTTTTTAATTCGCAAAATTATATTAGAAGAGAGCGGCGCAGCGGGCACGCTTATGGTACTTGCCGATATCAGAAGCGTGCGGCGCATGCCATGCGCTTCTGGTGATTGGTTACTAGCAGCGTGTAAAATTTACACGCTTCATGTCCAAATACCAGCAGTGTGTGGGGGCACGCTTCTGATGGCCCATTTCCACACACTGTGGATAAGCTTTTTCTTACTAGTGACGATAGCCTCGTGAAGTCCACACCATCCTATGCCAAACAGATTGCCCTTCGCGCGCACACACAACACTAATTCTACTGAAGGGCCCCGGAGAGAAGATGCGCAAGACCTGCGCCCAAGAACTTCGCCACCAGACTGGACCCTGAAGGTTATCGTACCGCTCAAAACGTAAAGCTTGACAAACATAGCGGAGTCAACAACACATCCTTGAGAGATCAGAACAAAGACACTCGGACACGCCGGGGCACTAACAGGATCTTGCCACGACCAGACCATTGCCCATCGTCGTTGCCAAACTGATACCGCACGGCACCTCCACATCGTCAATTGGCCGCTACAAACCACGATGTTATGTAAGTCAAGCCCATGGGCAAGCACGTAGAAATCATCTTCTATACGACGCCCTCAGGAGGGGAAGCCACGCGGGGCGACGCCGTTGTCCAAACTTGCATCGCTGGATCAAGGTCTTCACCCAAAGAAGTGATCTGAGGTTGGGAAGCAACAAGCTCCACGATGACCCCCAAGAGGCAGAATGACGTCCAAAGACGCCGCGCCATCAAGCTTTGTCCTGGAGCACCTGAGCTTCTCAACATCAAGCAGTCGGGCCAAGGCAGGGAGAGACCCGCAGCACTGATACGTCTCAAACGTATCCATAATTTCTGATGTTCCATATTGTTTTCTTGCCGTATGCTACATGTTTCCTATACACTTTATGTCATTTTTATGGATTTTCCGGAACTAACCTATTAACAAGATGCCAGAGAGTCAGTTCATGTTTTCTGCTGTTTTTGGTTTAACAAAAGTTGTTCTCGAAATATTCTCGGAATTGGACGAAACAAATCCCAGAAGTCTTAGAAAGTCATCACGTACACGAAGTCCGAAGGAGACCCGGGGGGGCAGGGGATTAGCCACACCATATGGTCACGTGAGCTACCCCCTGGCCGCGCCAGCTGGTGGTGTGGGCCCCTCAGGCGCCCATCGCCATCGTCCTTTCGCCTATATAATCCCTCGATGCATAAATCCAAAATCAATCGGCCCCTTCCACGATAAGTTCCGTAGCTCCGCCGCCGCCGCCGACAAGTTTCGGGGGACAGAAATCTCTGTTCCGGCACCCTGCCGGGATAGGGAAGTGCCCCCGGAGCCATCTCCATCGACTCCACCGCCATCTTCATCGTGGTTGTTGTCTCATATGATGAGGAGGGAGTAGTTCTCCCCCGGGGCTGAGGGCTCTACCGGTAGCTATGTGTTTCATCTCTCTCCCTTGGTGTGATCTTTATGTGATCATGAGCTTTGTAATCTAGTTGAATAATAGATGTTACTCTTCATCTGTCATGCTACTCAAGTGGTTTTGTTATGAGATCTCCGTAGACACTTTGATCACGGTGTAATGGTGACAGTGTGTGCACCGTGTGGTTTAGCATGATATTTATATTTTGTGTTGGATGACCCTATGAAATTGTGGTGTTTATTTGGAATCATCTAGGTCTCATGGTGATAGCATGGGGGTTACCTGGATGGGAAAATGCGAACTCTAAGGAGTGCTCTTATAGACCTACGCAATGATTGGTGTTTGTTATCCGACCGGAGAGTGGTTCGGAGTAGCATAGTGAAGAGATGATATTTATGCATTCAATTATGTTAATATTGTTGAGAGTGTCCACTAGTGAAAGTATGATCCCTAGGCCTTGTTTCTAAGCATTGAAACACCATTTACAACTAGTTCTGCTACATGTTTGCTTACTGCCATTTTTATTTCAGATTGCTATTGTCACTTATAATCATCCATATTACTTTTGTTTTACTCTCTCTTCGCCGAACTAGTGCACATATACAACTGACAATTGTATTAGGTGTGTTAGGGACACAAGAGACTTCTTGTATCGTAATTGCAGGGTTGCTTGAGAGGGACATCTTTGACCTCTACCTCCCTGAGTTCGATAAACCTTGGGTGATCCACTTATGGGAAACTTGCGGCTGTTCTACAAACCTCTGCACTTGGAGGACCAACACTGTCTACAAGAATAGAAGCGTGCTTAGACATCAAGCTCTTTTCTAGCGCCGTTGCCGGGGAGGTAAGGTAAAAGGTACTCACATCCTCGGGTGTGAGTGCTCGAAGTTATTTCCTTTAGATTCTGCAATTATATCTTTTTGTTTCTGGTTTTTATTTTCACTAGTTAGGCTTACTTTTACTTGTTCCTTATTTGTATCTTTAGTCTTAATGGAAAACAACAAAAATATGAGAGAGTTTTATAATCTTTATCTTGAATTAGGACATGATGCTTTTGAAGAGAAAATTAAAAAACCAATAGAAGTTTGCTTGCATAGAAATGTTATTAGCATTAATTCTTTGCACACCATTATTTCTATTGCTATGGAAAATTCTAAGCTTGGGTAAGCTAGTTTTATGAAAATGATCTTTTTAGTTCCCCAGCTTTAGAGGAGAAAATTTGTTCTGGTGATACTTTATCTCCCATATGTGATAAATCTAATGATGCTTGTGATATTTTAAATCCTCCCACTGAAAGTATTCCTTTTAAAATACCTATGAAAATTGTTGAACGTGTCATGAACAACTGCTATTTTGGAAATGAAACTGTCCATCCTAGTGATCATTTACTCTTTATACATGAATTATGCGAGTTGTTCAAGTGTGCAGGTATTTCTATGGACCAAGTTAAGAGAAGGCTATTCTCTTTGTCACTTAGGGACAAAACAAGGGAGTGGTATGGGCTGCTAGACGATCCTCGACATTTGGAGTGAAAGGAGCTTGAATCTCTCTTTTACTCTAAATTTTATCCTCCTCGTGAATTGTATTTAGATAGGAATTACATTTATAATTTTTGGCCTCGTGATGGATAAATCATTGCCCAAGCTTGGGGAAGACTGAAAACATTAATACTCAAATGTCCTAACCATGAGCTTCCTAAGGAAATAATTGTTACTAATTTTATGCAAGGCTTTCAGGACATTACAGGGATTATCTAGATGCATGTTCAGTGGGTTCTTTCTCGAGTAAGAAGGTTGAATCTAAATGGGATCTTCTTGAAACAATTCAAACCAATCATGAATATTGGAATAACAACAAAGGTAAAGAATCAGGTATAAACTACGAGTATGATTGCATTAAGTCTTTCGCTGAAACTGCTGATTTTCAAGAGTTTAGTGCTAAATATGGTCTTGATCCTCAAATGATTGTTGGTCGGTATAGATTCTTTTCTTATCATATTAATGTTCCTAAATAAAATTGGGACATATATCATGAACCTTATAAAGACACTTGCATGAAAAATGAAATTGTTATTAATGATTGCAATGAACATGCTCAAACTTCTGAAAGTACTATTTCTTATAAGCATGTTAATTTTTGTGGAGCACTTAGACCTTGTGAAAAGAATCAAATCTAAGAATAATATTGTATCCATCATAGGAATTTAAAAACTATAACGTGGTACATGGCTTTAGATAATCTTGGTGAAAAAGTTTTTGCCCTCTATCCTTTAATTTGTGAACTTTGTTGTAAATTGGGTCATTTCAATTTTCAATGCTCGGGATGTAATAATAGCCTTTGGAATCCAATGAGCACTGCAAGTTTGTATTGTGATGACATGATCACTCCTAATCAGCATGATGAACTTACATTATTTTTGGGGGTGTGAAGAGTTATCAAGAAAAACTTCTTTGGTAGATATGAGTGCTCTTGATATGAATAGTGTCCTGTATGGTTGTCATCTTTATTGTGATAACAATTGCCACACAAATACTTACATAGAAAATATTATAAAAGAGGAGACTTTACCAAAATATGACAGGACTAATATTTGTTTTGTTCTTATTAATGAAGAGGAGGGATCCTCCAAAGTTTTTTCTATTGTTTCTGATAATAAACCAGGGTATCTGGAGAAGCTTCCTTTCAAGCCTCTCCCCCTAAAGAGGGGAAGAAGAGGAAGACGACGAAGAAGAAGAAGTAGAAGAATAAGAAGAATAAGAAGAAGAAGAAGAAGAAGAAGAAGAAGACAAAGAGGAGGAGGAGTAAAAGGAGAGAGGTAACGGTATCTCCCCCTAAGCATGTTGCTCCTATTATAGTTTTTGCTGATGAGTCTAAACTTGATGATTTTCCTATGCCTGCTATTTATGAAAGTGATCATGATTGGGAGAAACACACTACTTTTGATATTGAAAATCTCTTTGGTACCGGTTCTGAAAATGATGATAATAAATGTTGTACTATTAGTACCATCTATGTTTCTTCCAATGATGATATAGAAAGCTCTGAGCTTGTGGATGATGTGTTTGAAAATCCTTTTGCTACTGATGATTATATGCTTGATACATCTCCTTCTAGTAAAAATGATGATATGTTTACAAATGAACATACTTTGGAAGATAACATAATAATGATATTATGCCCCCAGTCTTTGATAATTATGAAGAATAATATAACATAGGCTATAATTACAAACATCCTTATGAAACTTGTCATAGTTATGGAGGGATTACCCAAAACCATCTCCCTAATAGACAACTTGTCTATCATGTTGAAATTCTTTATGATGATCACAAGGATGATCATGATATCTTCAGTCCACCTACTATTGAGGAGAAAATTAATTATGATTACAATGTGCCTCATATATTTGATGATTATGGTGATGAGAATAATAATGGTAGCTATTTTGTTGAATTTGCTCCCACTACTATTAATAAGAATGACTATGCTTATGTGGAGAGTATTAATTCTTTTATGCATGTGGCTCATGATAAGAATTTTTTATGTGATAGTTATATTGTTAATTTTATTCATGATGCTACTGAAAGTTATTATGAGAGAGGTAAACATAATTTTATGCTTCTCAACAATATCAAGTTTCCCCTCTTTATGTTGAAAGTTTTGAATTTGCACTTATTTTGTCTTCCAATGCTAGCCACTTTGTGCTTTATTTAATTGTTCTTCTACAAGATTCTTTTTCATAGTGTCGGATATATACCAACTAGGGGTATATCAGATGGTAGTCTAAAGTGCCGGATTACCAGGGTGGACTAAATGGTAGTGGGCTACGGTCCATTGGGCGGCCCAGTAAGCTGATGCACGGAAGCCGGATTCTAGAAGAACCTGGATCGCGCCCACGTGATACGGCTTGGAGAAGAAGGCGGATTCCTTACTTTCCAAGTTAACACATACCGTAGTCTTCTAGGTTTCCTTCTCTGTATGCCCTAACCCGGCTATTATATAAAGCCGGACGGGAGATAAGATAGATAGACAAGAAGCTAAAGGCTAACTCGCCGAGAGGTTGATCCTTGACGAGTAGCTAATAGAACATCACTTTGTACTTTGTATACCCAGGCTTTAGTCCTGAATAGTGAGATTGCAGGAGTAGGAACGCCGCATTACTGCGTCGTACCGAACCTGGGTAAAACCCTGTGTCCTTGATCATCGTGCAATCACGTCCCCCCACTTCTCTATCGGTAGTCTCATGGCACCCCCGTCTATGAAATCTACCACGATGTCTCGACACATAGGAAGTGGGTTAGACTTATATTTGTTTTACATTTTCTTCTCGATACTCTCTTTTGTTTCAATTCGTATTTCTCATTTGAGCATCTCTTCAAATTATCATACCTAGCTAAAAGGCTTTAAAGAAAAGCACTTCTTGTGAGATAACCCATGGTTTTATTTTTGCTTTGTTTTTCTCTGTTTTATTTGAGTCAAGGTGTTGTTTAATTCTATAACAACTCCTTTATATCTTTATTTTCTCGCATTTGTTGTGCCAAGTAAAGTCTCTAGTGAAAGTTGAGGTTAAATTTGGATTTCTGCGCAGGAAACAGATTTCTGCCGTCCACCGTTGAATTCGTGTAAATTCACAGAAAGGTCAAAATGACCTAAAAAAAAATTCTTATTCCGTAGCTAATTCCAAAAAAAATCTAGCTTTGCATTTTTCGATTTGAGCAACATAAGTGCCCTGAAAAAATTCATCTTTACAGACTGTTCTGGTTTTGACAGATTCTGTATTTTCACTTGCATTCTCTCTTTTACTATGTTGACTGGATTTCTTTGCTCCACAAAACAGTAGCGACTTTAGATAATGATTAAAAAGTATTAATAATTCTTGTGTCCATGGAGAGCATGTGAATTTTTTATTGTGCACTAACCCTCTAATGAGAATTACATTGAGTTTGGTGTGAAGGAAGTTTTCAAGGGTTAAGAGAAGAGGGTGATATAATGTGATCAAGAGGAGTGCAAAGCCAAAGCTTGGGGATTCCCCCGTGGTTCATCCTAGCAAAATCTAAGAGGACTCGAGCGTCTAAGATTGGGGATGCCCAAGGCATCCCCTTCTTCATCAGTAATTTATCAGGTCACTTCTAGTGAAACTATATTTTTTATTCGGTCACATCATATGCACTTTACTTGGAGCGTATGCTTTTTTTTTCTTTGCTTCAATAAATATGTTTGGAACCAAGAATTCCTTGTGTGGGAGAGAGACGCTCTCCACTTTTTCATATGAATACTCATTTTCTTTCATGCTCGTATTCTTAGTTTTTCTTCTAGCTGCTGCAAATCCTTTTAGCTCTTGTTTTTCATACATCTTTCATTCAGAGTTGTTAGTTCTAGTAGAGTTATGTTAGTACTCTCTTGCTTAATTTCTATATTAGTTGGAGAGTTTGTGTTGACATATATATTGTTTGGTGTTTGATGGAAATAGAAAGTGCTACATGTGGTAGATGGTATGTTGGAAAAGGCTTGCATACTCTTATAGATCATTAAACCGTTTCACTTGATTCTTTGTTGTTGTTTTGAGATATTAATATGCTTAGTGGTAAACCTGCTGGTCTAGTAAAGTAAAAATAATTAATGGTTGGTCTAAGAGCTTGAAGTTGTGCCACACTCAAAAACCCAGTTGATAGTATAATGGTATATGACTTCCTCTACTGATAACAATCGTAATGGCCTTTTGTTACGCGCTACGGTCGGGGTAGCCAATAGTGACTTGTCACTGCCATGGACCCTCTTGGAGTGATTTTCATTATGCCTTATATGATCAAATTTCTAGATGTAATCTTTTAACTTGTCAGTTCTAAGTTGAGGTTTTCTGGCACTTCCACCATCCATATTTGCTAGCCTCTTCGGTACTGTGCATTGCCCATTCTCACATTGAGAGTTGGTGAAAACTTCGCAAGTGCATCCAAACCCCGTGGGAGGACTTTGTTCTCCTACACATAAGCCCAAAATATTTTCCTCAAAACAACCACCATACCTACCTATCATGTCATTTCCATAGTCATTCCGAGATATATTGACATACAACATCCATCATCATTATGTTACTTGTTACATGTTCCATTGTTACTTTGCATACTGCTACACTGGCAAGAGCATTTAGTTGTATACATCAGAGATATTTCAGTTTCAGTTATGAGTACTAAAAGTGTGATGATTCATTTTAAAATAGATTGTTGCCCCTACCAGTGAGGATATATATAAAATAAAAAAATAAAATAAAATCCAAAAAGAAAAAAAGAAAGAGGGCAAAAGAGAGATAATAAAGAGAGAGGGGGCAACAATACTATCATTTATTCCACACTTGTGCTTAGTTAGCACCAATACTTTAGTTTGGATAGAGTTTTAATTTTATGACTTCCATAACTATATGGAGACGATCTTGTCTTGTATATTCCAATGATGAGCCTCCTCAAAACTGCCCTAGGTCTTCGTGAGCAAGCATGTTGGATGCACCCTCACTAGTTCCATTGGAGAGCTTTCATACACTTATAGATCTATGTGCATCCGTTGTGTGGCAATCACTACTCCTTGCATAGCTTCGATTATAAGACTTCCTCTTGTCTAATGATCACTTTCAGCTGTGTGAGACTTTCTTCCATTGACCTTCCAAACCCCCCATAATGTTCTTTTAGCCATAAAATCTTGGTGCTAGGAACCAACACAAAATGCTTGCTTGTTTTGAGTGCACAAATAGTTTGACGACTTTTTCATATGCATATTGTTGTCACTTGACTTGATCCTAATAGGGGTTGTTGTGAGAGTTTGATGCGTAGGATGATTATATTGTTGTTCTTGAAGCTTAAATCATCTTTAATATACTTTGCATAGTGGATTGTCTTTTAGTATTGATTCTTTGAAAAGTTCTACTTTGTTCTTCCTAATGGTTTATACATTAATTTTGATATCAACTATAAACCATAGCCTTTACTCATTTGATATTAGTTTACATGCTTTACATTATGATGATCAAGTTTATGTTGGTAGCATGTCACCTCAGAAATTATTTGTTTTTATCGTTTACCTACTCGAGGACGAGTAGGAACTAAGCTTGGGGATGCTTGATACGTCTCAAACGTATCCATAATCTCTGATGTTCCATGTTGTTTTCTTTCCATATGCTACATGTTTCATATACACTTTATGTCATTTTTATGGATTTTCTGGAACTAACCTATTAACAAGATGCCACAAAGCTAGTTCATGTTTTCTGCTGTTTTTGGTTTTAGAAAAGTTATTCTGGAAATATTTTCGGAATTGGACTAAACAAAGCGCAGAAGTCTTAGAAAGTCGTCACGTACACACAGTCCGGAGGAGACCCGGAGGGGGGGTAGGGGATCAACCACAACATATGGCCGCGCGGGTTCCCCCCGGTCACGCCAGGTGGTTGTGTGCGCCCCTCAGGTGCCCACCGCCATCGCCCTTTCGCCTATACAAGCCCCCTGATGCATAAACCCTAAATCAGTCGGCCCTCTTCCACGAAAAGTTCCGTAGCTCCGCCGCAGCCGACCACAAGTTTCAGGGGACAAAAATCTCTATTCCGGCACCCTGCCGGGACGGGGAAGTGCCCCCGGAGCCATCTCCATCGACTCCACCGCCATCTTCAACGTCATTGATGCCTCCTATGATGAGGAGTGAGTAGTTCTCCCCCTGGGTTGAGGGCTCTACCGGTAGCTATGTGTTTCATCTCTCTCTCCCCTGGTGTGATCTTTATGTGATCATGAGATTTGTAATATAGTTGAATAAATAGATGTTACTCTTCATCTGTGATGCTACTAATGAGGTTCTGTTATGAGATCTAAGTAGACACTTTTATCACGGTGTAATGGTAACAGTGTGTGCACCGTGTGGTTTAGCATGATATTTATATTTTGTGTTGGATGACCCTATGAAATTGTGGTGTTTATTTGGAACCATATAGGTCTCATGGTGATAGCATGGGGGGTACCTGGATGGGGAAATGCGAACTCTAAGGAGGGATCTTATAGCCCTACGCAATGATTGTTGTTTGTTATCCGACCAGAGAGTGGTTCGGAGTAGCAAAGTGAAGAGATGATATTTATGCATTCAATTATGTTATTATTGTTGAGAGTGTCTGATACGCCCATTTTGCATCACTGTTTTATATCGTTATTTTCTGTTATTCATCGATATATTTCATGTTATGATGCATCACTTATGTTATTTTATCTTATTTTGCATGTTTTATAATTTTGGAGAATAAACACCGGGACCAGAAATCTGATGGAAAAAGCATCGTCAAGATACCATATTTCAGAATATCAGAAGAAGAGGGGGGATACCGGAGAATTCTTAGAAGTTACGAGGAGGAAGTGAGCCAGAAGGGCACCCTGAGGGGGCCCACACCACCAGGCGGCGCCCCCTCTGGCCGCGTTTGGGGGTCGTCTGCCCCACTGGCCCACTCCTGGGTGCCCCCTTTCGCGTACTTGGCCCCCAGGGAACCCTAAGCCCTGGTACATCATCGAAGAATTATTCCGCCGCCGCCTCGGGGCGGAAAACAACAGAGAGAGAAAATATCTCCAACAAGGAGAAATCTGCCAGAGAAATTCCTCCCCGGAGAGGGGGAATCATCGCCATCGTCACCGTCATCGCTCCTGGCATCATCAAGATCGTCATCGTCATCATCATCATCACCAGCACCATCACCCTCATCATCCATCGTCATCCCGCTGTAACAATTAGGGGTCTTTATCGTTGCTCTTCACTAGATCTCTCTCCCGGTGTGGATTACTTGTTAGTAGTTGATGCTTGTGAGATTTATCGGTGTTTACACTTTATGACTCGATTGTTATTATCCATTATATCACCTCTGATTATGATCCATATGATGTCTTGTGAGTAGTTCGTTTAGTTCTTGAGGACATGGGAGAAGTCATGATGTTAGTAGTGAAGTTATGTTGAAGTAATATCTCGTGGTTCGGTACTTCAGTTGTGGTGCTATTCTTCTAGTGGTGTCATGTGAACGTCGACTACATGATACTTCACCTTTATGGACCTAGGAGGATGCATTGTGTAATTTGGCTACTAATTGTGGGGTTTCCGGAGTGACAGAAACCTAAACCCCCGTTAGGAAACCAATGCATGAGGGAGTGTAGGATCCCGGAGTTTTAAGGCCGTGGTTAGATTTATATTAATTACTTTCTTGTATTTGCGGATGCTTACGAGGGGTATAATCACAAGTATGTATTATTCCTAGTTGGTCGGTGCATTAGCATATGTTCAGCCACAAGACTTCACGAACTAATATATATTAAGTAACCATAATGAAGCGAAATCACTTGACGAAATTCCCATGTGTCCTCGAGAACGTTTGGTAATCATAAGTAGAACAACCGACTTGTCCTTTGCCCTCAAAAGGATTGGGCCACTCGCTGCAATATTATTTAATGTCTTTTATTTACTCGCACTTTATTTATCTGCTATATCAAAAACCACCAAAAACCCGTTTGCTAGTGTTACAGTGAATTCTCCATCCAACCTGCTTGTCAACACCTTCTGCTCCTCGTTAGGATCGACACTCTTATTTATCGAAAGTACTACGATACACCCCCTATACTTGTGGGTCATCAAGACTATTTTCTAGCGTCGTTGCCGGGGAGTGAAGTGCTATTGGTAAGTGGAATTGGTATGAGAAACTTTTACTGTGAGTGTTGTTTTTATTTCTGTCTGATGTTTTATTTCATTGTGGAGAATACTTTTGGTTCTCTAGTTAGGGGTACATCTACCATTACCTCTAGGGTAGTAGGTAACCTGTTATCTGCTGAATTAAATCCTTATAAAATACCTATGAAAATTGTTGGATGTGTTATCGATAACGGCTATTATGGAGATGGAACTGTCCATCCCGGTGATCATTTTCTCTTTATACATGAATTATGCGAGTTATTCAGGTATTACAATGGATCAAGTTAAAAGAAAATTATTTTCTTTATCGCTGAAAGGAAGAGCCGTTGAATGGTTCAAATTGCTGAAGAATGGTGAATTTATTGGATGGGCTGAAATTGTTCCCCTCTTTTATTCTAAATTATATCCTCCTAGTGAGATTCATGAAGACCGGAATCAAATATATAATTTCTAGCCTCATGATGGAGAGAGTATTGCCCAAGCGTGGGGGAGAATGAAGTTATTAATGCTTAAATGTCCCGTTCATGAGCTCCCGAGTAATATTGTTATCAATAATTTTGATGTAAGGCTTTCTCTTCATGAGAAGGATTTATTGGATGCTTCTTGTTCTGGATCATTCACATGTATGAAGGAAGAAGCTAAATGGGATCTTCTTGACCATATTCAAGAAAACACTGAAGGATGGGAGAATGACAAAGGTAGAAAGTCAGGTATAGATTATGATTATAAATGCATTAAATCTTTTATGGGAACCGATGATTTCTATAATGTTAGTGCTATTTGTGGTCTTGATTCTCAAATCTTTGCAAACTGTCTTAAAGCTTTTGCCTCCTATCTTGATATTCCTGAAAAGGAGTGTTGCAAGTACCATGCACCTTATAAAGATATTGTTTCTGCTAGTAATGTAGAAGTGCATGTCGTTAATCCTGCTGTTCCTGAGCCTTATATTGAGAAAATTCCTTTCCCTGCTAAGGTGAAAGAACACTCTATTGTAGCTAGTGTGGTTAGTAAGATCATTAAGAAATCTATTGAACCCGATGAACAAATAACTGTTGAACCTGCTATAGCAATAGTGAAAGATCTTATCCGTGGAAACGTAGAGGATGAACATATTGTCTTTTGTGAGGATGCTTCTAATATTGTCTCACATCCAAATAGACCTAAGAAAACTAGTGTTCATGTGCTTTCTGTTAAGATTGGTGATCATTGCTATTATGGTTTGTGTGATATTGGTGCTAGTTCCAGTGCTATTCCTTAAGAGCTTTATAGAGAAATATGCATGAAATTGGTTCTTGTGAGCTTGAAGATATTGATGTGGTTATTCAACTTGCTAATAGAGAAACAGTTTTTACGATTGGTATTGTTAGAGATGTGGAAGTTTTATGTGGTAAAACTAAATATCCCACTGATTTTCTAGTACTTGGTAAGGCTGCTAGTAAAACTTGTCCTATTATTTTTGGTAGACCTTTCTTGAACACTTGTGGTGCTATTATAGAGTGTAAGAGCGAGAAGATTTTGACTAAATTTGATGGAAAATCTTATGAGTTCAATTTCCCCAAATTTGCTAGAGCACCTTATGAATCTGAATTGCCTAATGAAAATTTTAGAGTTGAACAGCTTGCCTCTATTGCTCTTGCTCCTAACAATGCTTTGCAGCAACATATGGAGGACCTTATGAACCTGATGCAAAGCCAGTAGTTGAACATCAACGTCGTTTAATTCCTAAGATGAAGGAAGTGGTAAGAAATGAGGTATTAAAACTTCTTGATGCCGGTATTATTTTTCCTATTGCTGATAGTAGATGGGTGAGCCCTGTGCATTGTGTCTCTAAGAAGGGAGGAATGACGGTTGGGCCTAATGAAAATAATGAGCTTATTCCTCAAAGAGCAGTGGTTGGTTATAGAATGTGCATTGACTTTAGGAAGGTTAACAAAGTTACTAAGAAAGATCATTATCCTTTGCCTTTTATTGATCAAATGCTAGAGAGGTTGTCTAAGAAAACTCATTTAAAGATGCACGTAAATTTGTTTTATCTTGTGATGAATGTCAAAGAGTTGGCAATATTTCTAGACGTAATGAAATGCCTATGAGTTATTCTCTTGTTATCGAACCTTTTGATTGTTGGGGATTTGACTTTATTGGTATGTTTCCTCCTTCGAATGGTTACACTTATATTCTTGTTGTTGTTGATTATGTTACTGAATGGATAGAAGCTATACCTACAAAAAAGTGATGATGGTGAGACCCCTTTAAAAATTCTTAGAGATGTTATTTTCCCTAGGTTTGGTGTGCCTAGATATCTTATGACTGATGGAGGTTCTCATTTTATTCATGGTGGTTTTTGAAAACCCTTGCTAAATATGATGTTAACCATAGAATTGCCTCAGCTTATCATCCTTAAACCAGTGGGAAAGTAGGGCTATCAAATAGAGAAATTAAATCTATCTTGCAAAAGACTGTTAATAAAACTAGGAAAATTGGTCTAATAAGTTGAATGATGCTTTATGGGCTTATAGAACTGCTTATAAAAATCCTATGGGTAGGTCTCCTTATAAAATGGTTTATGGGAAAGATTGTTACTTGCCTTTAGAATTAGAACACAAAGCTTATGGGGCAGTGAAAGAACTAAATAAAGATTTCAAACTTGCTAGTAAGAAAAGAATGCTTGACTTGAATCATCTAGATGAATGGAGATGTGAAGCTTATGAAAATGCTAGACTCTTTAAAGAGAAAGTTAAACAATGGCTTAAGGGAATATGCCCAAGAGGCAATAATAAAGTGGTTATTATCTTATTCCTTGTTTATGATAAATGATTATTTCTCATGCTAGAATTGTATTAACTGGAAACGTTGATACATGTGTGTTTAATAAACAAACAATGGTTCCTAGTAAAGCCTCTCTTTTAACTAGCTCGTTGATTAATAGATGATCAAGGTTTCCTGATCATGAACATTGGATGTTGTTAATAACGGGGTCATGTCATTGGTAGAATGATGTGATGAACATAGAACCAATATCAAGATAACAATACGATCAAGTCATTTAGTTTATATTGTTATATCTCGCATACGAAGTAACTTATTCCTTAGACCATGAGATCATGCCAATCACTGGTACCGGAAGGGTTCTTTGATGTCATCAAACGTCACACCGTAACAGGGTGACTATAAAGTTGCCGTTAGGTATTCGGAAATTATTAGTTGAGGATCATGGATCAAGAGTGGGATTTGTCCATTCAAATGACGGAGAGATATACTCTGGGCCCTCTCGGTGATATCACATCGACACCGCTTGCAAGCACGTGACTAGGTCACAAGGATGTCATATCACAGAAACGAGAAAAGAGTACTTGTCGATAACGAGATCGAACTAGGTATGGTTGATACCAATGTTCGGATCTCGGACAAGTAAAATATCGCGACACAAAGGGAATAGTTACGACGTTGATGGTTCACACGATCACGAGAGTCATCGTTGAATATATATAGGAGTCATCACGGATCTCGAGATCCCACTGTTGATTATTGATCGGAGAGGTGTCTCGATCATGTCCATGTTATTCACGGACCGTAGGTTGAGACACTTAAGGTTCGATGACGCATTTGAGAGGATACGGAATATCAGAGAAAAGTTTGGACAACACCGAATTGTTTTGGGGAATATTGAAATAGTCACCGGAATTGTTTCGGGGAATATTGAAATAATTCAAGGTGGTATATGTTAATGTTTGATTAACAAATAGTTCAAGGGGGTAAGTGTTAATGTTTGTTAATAGGATTAACAAATATTAAAAATAAATAAATGAAATTGTTTTATTTATTTATTAAAGAAAACCCTTGGGATTTTGTGTGGGAATTGATGAGAGAATGAGTGGGTTGAGTGGATACTCCACCCACATGACGAGGGGAGAGGTGAAGGCACCAAAAATTCGTGGCTGCCTCCCCCTCCTATATAAAGAGGGGTTGGACCTCCCTCTCCCACACGCACTTGGTGTCATCTTCTCTTCCTCTCCATCCGCTGCTCCATACCGTGGTCTCCGGCTTGGAGAAGCCTTGGCCGTGGGATTCTTCACCACCACCACGCCGTCGTGCTGCTGGAGTTCCGAGGGATCCTCTACTTTCACTGCCCCGCTGGATCGAGGGAACGAAGGTCATCATCAAGCCGTACGTGTGACCGGTCATGGAGGCACCGCCGGATTGCGGTGCACATCTTCTCGCTCTCGGGATCGGTGTGAGTACGAATATGCCAACAACGAGATTTGATCTTGTAATGCTTAGAGTCTTCGAGGGTATGTTTTCTTAAGACTCTCTTTCTCCCCGTTTCACTTATCTCCTAGATTAGATCTTGGCCCTTCGGGTGTCTCTCGCGTAGGAATTTTTTTGTTTTCTATGCAACGAACCCTTCAGTGGTATCAGAGCCGGATCTAGCATAGATGTTTTGTACGGGTAGAACACATAGGTGTATGTGGGTGTTGATGATCATTGTTATTGCTTCCTTGAGTATTTTATGATCTTAGTGGCATAGTAGGATGAAACTGCCCTAGACAAACTTTACGTGTACTTTGTACCCGAGACATGTCTCACTTGTGGCCGAGGGGGTGTCCGTTTCTCCTACTATAGTTAAGATCTAATCTACGAAGGGTTGTTAAAAATATGTTTTATCAACGTTGTGGCTATTGTACGTAGGTATGAACGGTTCTATCCTCGTAATCCCAAGCCACGTAAAATATGCAAAAATAAATTAGAGGCGTCTAACTTGTTTTTGCAGGGCATATGATGTGATATGGTCAATGTTACGAATTTGATGTATGAGATGATCTATTTTGTAAATTATTGACATACCCGCAGGAGCCATATGGTTGTCTTATTATTTATGGCATGCGTGTTGTATATCATATCCATGTGATATGTTGTAATATTGATGGACAATCAAGATGGAGGTGTCATGTACACGCCGGTGGAATGATGGAGATCATATCATGATGCACAGGATGGAGATCAAGTGCAAGAAGGACCATATCATAACACATTATCCATGCATGTGATGTTAATCCTTTTATGCATCTTATTTTTCTTAGATCGCGACGGTAACATTATAAGATGATCCCTCTCACTTAATATCAAGAGAATAATGTGTTCTTCCCTAGTATGCACTGTTAAGAAAGTTCGTCGTTTCGAGACACCACGTTATGATCGGGTGTGATAGACTCATAGTTCGCATACAATGGGTGTTTTCAAGCCTAGCATGTACAGACATGGCTTTGAAACACACACAATACTACAGTTCTACTTGGCGAGCCTAGCATGTACAGACATGGACTCGGAACACGTAACCGAAAGGTAAAGCATGAGTCATATGGATGATATGATGAACATGTCGATGTTCGCCTTTGAAGCTACATCATCTCACGTGATGATCGGTTTTGGTGTAGTGAATTTGGTTCGTGTAATCACTAAAACGACTAGAGGGATGTTGTTTTTGAGTGGGAGTTCATGGAATAATTTTGAATTAACTTGAACTTATTTATCATGAACAACCAATCAAAGTGAATTTGCACAAATTGTAGTATTCATTGGCATCCACAAAACTACCTTGCACTTAGATTGTTAATTGAGATATAAATGTTATGATCAGGTAAATACCATTTAAGATTGGTACCGTATTAGTGAAATTTAAAATTGAGTCCTATTGTAGATTTTCGGTATTTCCTACCTAGCTCCATCTGGTTAATGATTGATTGATCTAGAGAGCAAATAATTCCTACGTAGAATCCAGGGTCATGGTTGCTTCCATATTACTTTATCTTCAAAAGAATGTTTTGTTGATCAAGGTGATTTTGGAACTGAAAAGAATTGTTTTCAGAAACAATCAAGTGAAAGATATATTGATATCTAGAAACTTATGTGTGGCAACATGACTGAGTATAATTTAGCTTGACAATGTATGCTTATATTATTTTAATATATGCAATGATTGAAGACGCTGGGCGTTTTGAATATTCCAAGAAGTTGGGCGCTAAAAAATATCCTCTAAATTCCTTCCTTCGAGCTATAGTAGCTTAATCATAAAATTGTTATGATGGGATGGATTAGAAGTATGGGTAAAAATCATTTACCTTGCTTGGAGATTGCTAAGAGTGGAATCTAGAAGAATGCTATTAATATGGTGATATTAGTAGAACAATCAAACTCAAAGTATGACTCAACGGGTGATAGTATATGGCTAACACGCCAAGGAAAATGAGCTAGTACGACTAGCGTTGTTTGATGTTGAATGATTCTTCTTGTAAAGAAAAGGAAATATTGAAAATAGAATTACATAAAGAAATATGACAGAAAAAGAAGATAACTGGAAAAGTCCAGCTCAGGAGTATATACTTGATATACAAGTTATAGATGTATTACTAGTTAACAAAGTATTTTTTGGGTATTTTGATACCAGATTGGTTGGTATGAGTTGTCATACAAAGCAACGCAATACAAGAAATACAAGGGACCAAAATGAACTAGTAGCAGATGTGAATCGATTGTGACAAGAACAGAAATAAAGTGTTATTGTGTTCATCGTCGTATCGAACCAAACATTCAAGATTTATTTTAATAACTTAATAAGTTGTTATTTTGTTCTGGTCTTTTGTGAGAACAAATGAGATTGTTCAAACTATGACCTTATTCCATAATTGATGGATGAGTTAATATAAATCATGTTGGTAAAGTAAACATCTATAAAACTAAGTACTAAGCGTTGCAAGACGTAAAAGAATTTCACTAAATTGTGACACCACCATTTTAGTTCATATTGGAAAGGAAAACATAAAGGAACTCCACGTTTATGGACTTCTGGAGTCATTTTGTTTTGAATAAATTGACGCTTGTGAGACCTCTTCCAAAACATGACTAAAATTCCGTTCATAGGACAAAGTAGAATGGACGACTAATTTAATGGAGATTGTACATGTTGATGTATATAGTCCATTATGTATAGTCATATGTGGTGGATTAATTTTTCCTTCATAAAATCACGTCGATGATTTGAGTAGATATATGAGTATATCTATTTAAAGAGAACGGAGTTTGACATTTTTTTGAATTGGTTCAAATTATTGTTAGTATGAAGTTAAAATCATTGTAACAAGATAATCAAGTATTTATGATTGTATCATAAAAGATAAAGTTTGAGTTACAAGTTTAACAAAACATCTGAGGAGTTGCAGAATTGTTCTATAACTTATACTTCTCGAATACCCCACATTAGTTTGGATTATTCAAGAGACAAAATCAAACCTTGTTGGACATGGTAAGATTAATAAAAATGACATTATAATTTTGTAGTTTATACATTAGTGACAATCGCTTTTACATTGAAAAGAGCACCATCATGATCCATTGAAATTGACACCATATAAGATATGGTTTGGGTAGTGACCCGAATTGTCTTTTTCTTAAGTTTGGTATGCATAGAATGTGTAAAATGTTTACAACCAAAATAGGATACATATAAGTTTATAAGGTTATCCCACCGAATCCATTGGGTATTTCTCCTATCACCGAACAAAGACAAATGTTGTTTGTCAGAAAGGGTTGATTTCTCGAGAAAATAGTTCTTGCGAAATAAGTGAGTGGGAGGACAGTACAAACTCAACGCGATTAGAGAATCTTCGTTACCATGTCAAGAGTAGCGCAACACTGGAAGTTGTTCCGGGGTTTCCTATTTTGACAAACTAGAAGACACTACATGTGTTGTAGATACTTCGAATGAGTTTGTGAACTGAACCACAAAAGTCCTAAAACTTTGTACTTAGACCAACTTGTGGTTTAAGATTAAAGTGTTGTTTTGACAACAAAGGACCTGGACCTTATAAAGAAAGCAAATGATGGGCCCTGACTTCGTTAAAATTTTCTACGAGTCATTACATCCGTGATAGTACCCCTGTATGAATATCAAGTATGTGACTTGGTAGTTCTTTCGAAAGTCATGATGCCTAACGATAGAAAAAGGGTCTATATAGCAACAAATACATGGATATTTACATCCTTTGAAAGTTGTACTTGTCGAAAAGATGTTTTCGACGAAGTTCAAAGAGATGACTACTACAAGATTTTGATATTCTGTAGTGATGCTTTAGTCTTTGCGGATAGTTCTACTAAAAAGCTACATATTATGATATGGCAGTTGAATAACAAAAACCAACTTTCCTTTCAAGGAAGTTTGATCAAGGATGTGTAATTGACACAGTGTGCGAGTTTTGTAAACTTCAACAGGTTGATAGAAAGGTATGCACACTTCAATGGTTGAACTGAGCATAAAAAAGTTGGAATCTTTACCTTAATGAAGTTATCAAAAGAGTTTGATTCCATCATGAACGATAGAGATGCTTGTAGTGTTACAAGAAATTAAGTGGGAGCGCTAAGACATATTTCGAATGTTTTATGTAGATGACATATGGTTGATTGGAAAATATGTATTTTAAATTAACACGATTAAGATTTTCATATTGATGGTAGGCTTACGAAATATTGTGCATCGATATCTATAAGAGATGGATTGAAGCGCCTGATATGATTGAAGCCAAATTACATAGATGAAATATTGAAGTAAGTAAATATCGAAATGACAAGAAGGAGTTCTTGCCACATGTAAAAGAATTGAGCAAGATTCAAATGTTTTGACACATGATGAGCATAATTGAAATTAAGATTTCTAAGTCATGTGTTCCATGCTATGTACACAACCAGATGAGTCCTATGCTATAAAATGTTATAGCAGGATAATTCATATGATGATTAGACAACGGTGGGAGAGATCCTTATGCCATTTTAGAAATGCTAAGGATATATTTTCCTATATAGTAATGACAAACTATTTGTTGTAATATGTTACACTAATAGTCTTGTCATCTATTCAAATAATTTTATCTCAACTAAAATATGTGATGAAGGGTAGCACAATAGGCTGGAAGAAAGTTCCATGCTGGATTTGAAAGAGTTTCAAAATTAAAGTATTGTGACGGATACTACAACAAAGGCAAGTATATCGTTGTGTCGACAACAAATAATATGAGTATTTTGTGTCAAGGAGTTCTTTATTGAACTTGGTAAATTTCCAAGAATGTTGACACTATGAAGCTACATTTTCACAATGTTAGTAACATTGGTTTAAACTGAGGAATTAAGGTTTCACCGGTTGACCAAATATATACGGAACCATCTCATTAGAGAATGAGTGATGCGTATAGGCGCAAAGACATGCAAATACGATAGGACCTGAACAGTTCAGATTTTTTTGATTAAGTTTATCACATGCGAAGCATGGTAATAACACTGGAACACCATATGTGTTAAGTGCTTACAAACTAGATTATTGACTCTAGTGCAAGTGGGAGACTGAAGGGAATATGCCCGAGAGACAATAATAAAGTGGTTAATATCTTATTCCTTGTTTATGATAAATGTTTATTTCTCATGCTAGCATTGTATTAACTGGAAACATTGATACATGTGTGTTTAATAAACAAACAATGGTTGCTAGTAAAGCCTCTCTTTTAAATAGCTCGTTGATTAATAGATGATCAAGGTTTCCTAATCATGAACATTGGATGTTGTTAATAACGGGGTCATGTCATTGGTAGAATGATGTGATGAACATAGACCCAATATCAAGAAAACAATACGATCAAGTCATTTAGTTTATATTGTTATATCTTGCGTACGAAGTAACTTATTCCTTAGACCATGAGATCATGCCAATCACTGGTACCGGAAGGGTGCTTTGATATCATCAAACGTCACACCGTAACAGGGTGACTATAAAGGTGTCGTTAGGTATTCGGAATTATTAGTTGAGGATCATGGATCAAGAGTGGTATTTGTCCATCCAAATGACAGAGAGATATACTCTGGGCCCTCTCGGTGATATCACATCGACACCGCTTGCAAGCATGTGACTAGGTCACAAGGATGTCATATCACGGAAACGAGAAAAGAGTACTTGTCGGTAACAAGATCGAACTAGGTATGGTTGATACCAATGATCGGATCTCGGACAAGTAAAATATCGCGAGACAAAAGGAATAGTTACGACGTTGATGGTTCACACGATCACGAGTCATCGTTGAGTATATAGGAGTCATCACAGATCTCCAGATTCCACTGTTGATTATTGATCGGAGAGGTGTCTCGATCATGTCTATGTTATTCGCGAACCGTAGGGTGACACACTTAAGGTTCGATGACGCATTTGAGAGGATACGGAATATCAGAAAAATGTTTGGACAACACCCAAATTGTTTTGGGAAATATTGAAATAGTCACCGGAATTGTTTCGGGGAATATTGAAATAATTCAAGGTGGTATATGTTAATGTTTGATTAACAAATAGTTCAAGGGGGTAAGTGTTAATGTTTGTTAATAGGATTAACAAATATTAAAAATAAATAAATGAAATTGTTTTATTTATTTATTAAAGAAAACCCTTGGAATTTTGAGTGGGAATTGATGAGAGAATGAATGGGTTGAGTGGAGACTCCACCCACATGATGAGGGGAGAGGTGGAGGAACCAAAAAATTCGTGGCTGCCTCCCCTCCTATATAAAGAGGGGTTGGACCTCCCTATCCCCCCCCCCCCCCACACACACTTGGTGGCATCTTCACTTCCTCTCCACCCGCTGCTCCATTCCATGGTCTCCGGCTTGGCGAAGCCCTGACCGTGGGATTCTTCACCACCACCACGCCGTCGTGCTGCTGGAATTCCGAGGGATCCTCTACTTCCGCTGCCCCGCTGGATCGAGGGAACAGAGGTCGTCATCAAGCCGTACATGTGACCGATCACGGAGGCACCGCCGGATTGCGGTGCACATGTTCTCGCTCTCGGGATCGGTGTGAGTACGACTACGCCAACAACGAGATTCGATATCGTAACACTTAGAGTCTTCGAGGGTATGTTTTCTTAAGACTCTCTTTCTCCCCATTGCACTTCATCTCCTAGATTAGATCTTGGCCCTTCGGGTGTCTCTCGCGTAGGATTTTTTTTTTGTTTTCTATGCAACCAACCCTTCAATGGAATGATAGGAGAATTCTTAAAAGAGAGTTTCACGTTGGTGAGAAAGTTCTATTGTATCGGTCTCGTCTCAGATTTTTTGCAGGAAAATTACTCTCGAGATGGGAAGGCCCCTATGTTATTGAAGAAGTGTATCATTCAGGTGCAATCAAAATTGCTTCCCTCAAATATAACACTACACAAGTGGTTAATGGGCAAAGACTCAAACATTATATTTCTGAGGATTCTTATGATGAAGATGTTGATGTTATTCAAGTAATGACTCCGGAGAAGTTCATTAGAGGGAAGATTCCAGAATCTGCAGAGTCTGTTTTGGAATAGGTAACAGTTCTGTTAAGAAAAAGTTCGCGGAATACCTTCCAAGTTATAATTTATTGGTTTTTGGAAAATATGAAAAATATCGAGCCGAAGAAGAGTAGGAGGAGGTGCCCGAGGGCACCATACCATGCCTGGGCGCGGGCCCACCCTTGGCCGCGCCTGGCTATGGTGTGGGCGCCCCGGAGACCCTCTCGGACTCGTTTTTGACCTGGACTTTCCTTTTGTTATGCATATTTCCGATATTTAACCCCCAGCCCCCTAGGTACGTATACCGTTTTCTCCTCGTGTTTCTGTTTTGATCAGTATCTGCCAAGTTACATCCTCAGATCTAGAGCCACGATGTCCTCTTCCGGACCTCCCAAACATAGTTTCTTTGCGAACGTCGTCAACCCGTACATGAACGAGTTGAAGATGCATCCCAAAGAGTTGCTTCTCAAGGATGGGGAGGTGCAGATAGAAGATGTTCGGGTCCCTAAAGGAGAAGGAAGTCTGGAAGCTAGGATGGAAGAGCTGGAGCAAGAGGTCTTTAGGTACAAGAAGATGGCGGAGCGTGAAGTTGACATCATCCATAGGATAAAGACAGAACTGATTGCCGAGTACAAGAAGGAGACTTTAAAGCTTTGGGAGGAGATCTGCTCACTCACTAAGACCATCAACAAATTGCAAGCACAACTCCACGATGCGTAGAATCAGAATTGTGAGTATGAGAACAGGTTTAAATGTATAGGCTCTGCTGCTAGTTTCAGGATATTGGAGACCAAGACGTCATTTGTGGATGGAGAGCCTTTACCTTGGAAGTCTGATGATGAGAAGGATTCACCACCACCACCAAAGAATTAATTTGTCATTGCTATTGGCATCCTCTTGGATTGTTCCAAGCTTGGGGGAGTGCCGTGGTATCACACCTTTATCTTTCACCATTTTTACCTTTTAGTAGAGTCATATCATGAGTAGAGGAAATATCATATAGTATGGTTTGCAGTATGGAAGTATCACTCTTTAGTTGGTTATCGGTGTATCCCTTGGTTTAAGTTACCGTAATGAAATATTAATGAGGAGTTTCATCATCTAGTTGCTTCATTTTATTTTAGTTTGCAATTTTTGTTATATGGTTGATCTTGTTATTAGTATTGGTATCAATTTTGGAGCTTCAAGTTAATCTAGTTGGTTTTGGAAAACTTAGCATTGGTCAATAGCAACAATAAATTGAGACTTAAGTAGAAAAGAGGGAATTGCATGTAGATATATTATTCCATGATCTTTCTTTCTTTTTAGCTCATAAGCTTAGTATTCTCAAGTAAGATTGTTTTTACCTTCAAGGAAGATTGCATTATTGATTTTATCATATATGTATTTGTTTGTTTTACATCAACTCTTATGCTTGCTACCCAGCCTTGCTAGCCAAAAACCTATACTGAGAGGGATTTCTTCTCGTGCATCCAAAGCTTGAGCCCAAAACCATGCCATTTGTGTCCACCATACCTACCTATATGTGGTATCTCACGGCCACTCCAAGTAAACTGCTTGTGTGCTACCTTTAAACCTTCAAAATTACACCTGTTTTATGCCGCTATTTTAGCTCATGAGGACGCAAATAGAGAATCTTTATCTCACTTGTTGATTGGATTTCACACCCTGGACTAGTGGCTTCACCCGCTTATCCAAATGATAGAAGAGACGACAGCGGGGTGCCCAGCTCCAAATTAATAATACAAATTCTCTTCACTATTTTTGCCCCTGATTTATCAGTCAAAGCATAATTGTGTAAACAAAAGAGAAAGAGGGATGACCTTCTATACCAGTTGCATCCTTCAATGGGAACCGCTCTTGTGAAGTCTAGTTGGCTGGTGACATACTGTATTTTCTGTTTGCCAATCGTTGACATAAGAATACACCTCTCAAAATTTAGACACTCCTCCATGGTATGTGATTGTTGGCAGGCACCCGAGGATTCGGTTAGCCATAGTTTGTTTAAGAAAGGTTGGGAGGAGTGTCAACCATTTTATACCTCTGTTTCACAAAAATAAAAGCTCAAGCACATGAGTGATCCATGCTTCCCTCTGCGAAGGGCCTATCTTTTACCTTTATGTTGAGTCAGTAAACCTACTTCTTTCTGTCCTCAGCAAGCATTTGAGTTGTTGTGATTCATCCATCTATATGTTGATTTACTCAATCATGTTCCTTATTCTTCCTTGTTTGTACAAATGCTTTTATCTGTTTGAATACCACTTTGAAAGTTATCAATGTCTGCAAAGAGGTTGTTATAATTGAGCATGATAAACTCTGCAATATAAGCTCTAGTATAAAGACTCGGATTGAAAGATGAGTACACTCTTAATTGTTCTCTGACCAAGAACGAAGTTTGCCTTTACCAATTATGATTTCCTTTTTGCACCTTTATTGTGATTTCCTCTACTTGTTTCAAGTTTGATTATATGATAGGAAGTTGCTATCTAAAGTGATTTGTTCTTTGTTAGATGTGATGCCTCTTGTCCGTATTTTATTATCGACACCTCACTCCATAAACCTGTGGTCATGTTTACTGAGTTCAGTTTCGCTTGGGGACAAGCGAGGTCTAAACTTGGGGGGAGTTGATACACCCATTTTGCATCACTGTTTTATATTGTTATTTTCTGTTATTCATCGATATATTTCATGTTATGATGCATCACTTATGTTATTTTTATCTTATTTTGCATGTTTTATAATTTTTGGAGAATAAACACCGGGACTAGAAATCTGATGGAAAATGCACCGTCAAGATACCCTATTACAGAAGATCAGAAGAAGAGGGGGGATACCGGAGGAGTCTTAGAAGTTCCGAGGAGGAAGTGAGCTAGAAGGGCACCCGGAGGGGGGCCACCTGGGGCCCACACCACTAGGCGGCACGCCGCCCCTCTGGTCGTGCCTAGGGGTGGTCTAGCCCCCTGGCCCACTCCTAGGTGCCCCCTTTCGCGTACTTGACCCCCAGGGAACCCTAAGCCCCACGACATCATTGAAGAATTATTCCGCCGTCGCCTCAGGGTGGAAAACAACAGAGAGAGAAAAACTCTCCGGCAGGGAGAAATCTGCCGAGGAAATTCCTCCCCGGAGAGGGGGAATCATCGCCATCGTCACCGTCATCGCTCCGGACATCATCAAGATCGTCATCGTTATCATCATCACCACCAGCACCATCACCCTCATCGTCCACCGTCATCCCGTTGTAACAATTAGGGGTCTTTATCATTGCTCTTCACTAGATCTCTCTCCCGGTGTGGATTACTTGTTAGTAGTTGATGCTTGTGAGATTTATCGGTGTTTACACTTTATGACAAGATTGTTATTATCCATTATATCACCTCTGATTATGATCCATATGATGTCTTGTAAGTAGTTTGTTTAGTTCTTGAGGACATGGGAGAAGTCATGATGTTAGTAGTAAAGTTATATTGAAGTAATATCTCGTTGTTCGGTATTTAAGTTGTGGTGCTATTCTTCTAGTGTTGTCATGTGAACGTCGACTACATGATACTTCACCTTTATGGACCTAGGAGGATGTATTGTGTATTTGGCTACTAATTGTGGGGTTGCCGGAGTGACAGAAACCTAAACCCCCGTTAGGAATCCAGTGCACGAGGGAGTGTAGGATCCTGGAGTTTTAAGGTTGTGGTTAGATTTATCTTAATTACTTTCTTGTATTCGCGGAAGCTTACGAGGAGTATAATCACAAGTATGTATTAGTCCTAGTTGGGCGGTGCATTAGCATAGGTACACCCACACAACACTTCACGAACAAATAAATATTAATCAACCGTAATGGAGCGAAAGCACTTGACGAAATTTCCATGTGTCCTCGAGAATGTTTGGTAATCATAAGCAGAACAACTGGCTTCTCCTTTGCTCTCAAGAGGATTGGGACACTCGCTGCAATATTATTTACTATCTTTTATTTACTCGCACTTTATTTATCTGCTATATCAAATACCACCAAAAACCCGTTTGCTAGTGCTTATAGTGAATTCTCCATCTAACCTGCTTCTCAACACCTTCTGCTCCTTGTTGGGTTCGACGCTCTTATTTATCGAAAGTACTATGATACACCCCCTATACTTGTGGGTCATCATGTCCACTAGTGAAAGTATGATCCCTAGGCCTTGTTTCTAAGCATTGAAACACCATTTACAACAAGTTTTGCTACATGTTTGCTTGCTACCATTTTTTATTTCAGATTGCTATTGTCACTTATAATCATCCATATTACTTGTATTTTACTCTCTCTTCGCCGAACTAGTGCACCTATACAACTGAAAATTGTATTAGGTGTGTTGGGGACACAAGAGACTTCTTGTATCGTAATTACATGGTTGCTTGAGAGAGACATCTTTGACCTCTACCTCCCTGAGTTCGATAAACCTTGGGTGATCCACTTAAGGGAAACTTGATGTTGTTCTACAAACCTCTGCACTTGGAGGCCCAACACTGTCTACAAGAATAGAAGGTGCATAGACATCAGACACCGCCGACCTTCCACCCGTAGGACCAACACCTCCTGTACGAAGGCGGCGCCACCTCGCACAGGAGCCACATGCCTCACCGTTGGAGGTCGCCAACGGGCCAGAATGGGTGCGAACCAGAATCAGCACGCTGACAGCACCAGGACGACCTCCATCGCGCAAAAATCTATGAAAAGGAGGGGAGCTGCCACCCCAACCCAAACAGGCCGCACAGCCGCGGACGCAGCTTTGGCTGGTGGGCAACGACCGCAGCGAGGTGGCACTGTAGGGAGACATGAAGATGAGGGCCGCCAGGGATGCGCGACAGCCGCCACGTCGTGGCTGAGTCTCCCCACCTTGATATCCTGCCATCGGGGGCAACATCGCGCGCAAGAAATGAGGCCCTACTAGTGTCCTCGTCAAGGATCATCCGTGTAATCCCTCTTATGGTGTGCACGCGTAAGATCGTGTCAACCCGCCAGCGCTCCGTCGTTCAGGACTCGGCACAAACGAAGAGAGGTAGTCTTTCGGCGTTGCTAATTGGTACCTCTAATAAACTGTGATTAGAGTTATATGATTCTGAAATTTTCTTGACACATGAGAGAAAATAACAATTAGACCTAGGTCTCATCAGGAGAGGATACCTCAAAACCCCAATTAGAAGGAAGCCTTGATCCAATTAGAGGGGCTCTAATTAAATAATATAATTAGAGTCTCTAATTCTATTAGAGAGAGAGAGACAAAGGACAATCAATGTGTTTTGCCTCAAGGCCTTGGGGTCCTTTTATAGGTGGAGGAAGGCGGTCTCTTGGATATATGCGCTAGAGACAATAATTTTCATTTACTATTCCATCTCCAAGTTCAAAATTAAATTTATGTCATCATGCTAGAACCACTATAGCACTTGAAGTAAGTTTTCAAAGGACAATCTTTGTGCCGGTGTGAAAACAAAAACAGACAAGTGTTCCTAATCTTGTCTCTAAGATTAGCTTATGTTTGCGAGATGATCATGTTTTTCTGATCATAAATTTAGTTAAAGTCTAGCAAAACATAAGATTTTATTGTTTCGGTAACAATAATACTAAACCGACCTAAGTATATGATCATGCTAAAAGAGACTAAACAATTATAATGTATTTAGCAAAGTACATATGGAGTTGTCATTGACTAGAATTCCTATACTAGGAGAATATCTAGTGACCGCATAATCGAAAGTTATGCTTTGAATGTCTTTAACCATCCACCGTAACAGGGGATCATAACGTTGACATCTAGGTACAATCTAGAGCGTGTAAAGGAACTGAGATTCTTCAAGACTAGTACTGAACTCCCCCAGTCAATGGAGAGATACATGATCTGGGACCTCTTAGTATCACCGATGTCAACCAATCGTCTGGCCAGACACAATGTCACAAGGACATCGGGGATATGGATGAGAAAAGAGAAAGATATCGATAACGAGTTTTATATGTGCTATGATTAAAGAGTTTGATCAGATTAGAGCATATAGTCTCATTTTGTGATATCGTTGGTATCGTTAAGTTAAGTAAATACATGCAAAGAGTATCCATAGGGTTTTCTGTCCTCGCGCTTGCGATAGCGACGGCGAGTCTCTAATCCCCCGCGATGGTTGCCCCTGATCCTTGCCGAGATCGGATACCGTGTCCCTCTTGGCGTAGGATTACCAAACCGCGGTTGCTCTCTGGCGCCTACAAAATCTAGGGGAGGCTCTCTCGATTCAGTGGATCTCAACACGGTTCTTCATTATGTTAGACGTTCGTTCGTCAAGCTCAGGTGGCGGCAGCAAAAGCTTACCGAAGAAGGCGACGGGGGAGGACGGATTGGAGGATGCAGCGAGCTCTGAATTTCCTCATGGAACAAGAATTAATTCTCTCTTCGATCGTCTAGGGATAGGAGAGGAGGAATTTGATGACCTAGTAATTGAAGAAACAGATGTGGATCTGGCGGAGTCTACACGTTGGTTGGTTGTGGCTAGGGTGAATTGTGACAAGGGTTTTAGCCATGAGGCGTTCGAGCTACAGATGCGGGCGGCTTGGAACCCGACAAAGGAGATCTCTATCCGGCATGTAGGTGCTAAACAATTTGTCATCCATTGTTTCTGTCTTGGTGACTGGGAGAAGGTTACTGAACGTGGTCCATGGTGGCTTATAGATTGGGCAGTCATCATTGCTCCCTATGACGGGCTCAGGGATCCGGAAGCAGTGGAGCTTGAGTTTATGCCTATCTCTATACAAATTCACAAATTTCCAGAAGCCTTCAGGAAGGAGGAAGTGGTGAAGTTAATGGTCTTACGTCAGATTGGGGAAGTTGTCAAAATCGAGATGCAACCCCCTGGTGCTTTCATAGGTGATTTTGTTCGTGTTAGAATTAATCAAGACGTCCGTAATCTCGCTTTGTCTCAATCTCCCTCGGCGGAAAGAGATCGATCTTCATGGTTAAATATGAGAAGTTAGGGTTATTTTGCAATGCCTGTGGATTCCTAGGACATACCCATAAGGAGTGTGGGGTTGGGGTTTTTGAGGAGAAGGATCTGAAATTTGGAGACTAGTTGCATGCAAACCCCACACGTGCTCGTGGTCGTGGTGCGGTAGAGGGGGTGCTCATGACGGTTTCTCCTCCACATTCACTAGTGGCAGAGGACCTACGGGGGAGGCTAGTCAGCATATCGTTAAAGGTTCTTTTGTTGATTGGCGTGTCCACCCAGAAAGGAAAGCGAACGAGACGGAGGAGGAACTTTCAGATACAGGAACTAGCCCAGTTAAGATTATGGACTAGCATATGGCAGAGGTAGAAAAAAGTGCCAAGAAAAGAATATCTTTTGATAACTTGACTGTACCCAAGCCAAATACCCTTGCCCTTATCAACTCTATGGTGGTGGATGATGATAGTCCAACGGTACCCGAAGGGCATGGTTCTTTAGTTGAAAAGGACAAGAAGAGATACAAGAGAGAGGATGGAACTTCATGTTCGAGAAAATCTAATGGATCGGCGGCATCCCGTGAGGATGGCCGTCGGGAGCAATGAAAATATTAAGCTGGAACTGTCGGGGATTGGGTAAATCCTCGGCAGTTTGTGCGCTCCTGGTGCTCCTGGGGCGTTTAAGACCAGATGTTCTTTTCCTGTCCGAGACACATATGAGTAAAGCTAGGGCGGAAAACCTGAAGAGAAGAATGTTGTTTTATCACATGATCATGTCAGATATTGATGGTAGAAGTGGAGGTTTTATTCTGCTTTGGAGAGATGAGTTAAACGCCACTTCTTTTCTGCTACATAACAATTATTTGGATATCCATATAGACGAGAATTGTGCTATGGGATGGCATATTACAGGGCTATATGGAGAACCAAGTGGAGACAGGAAATATAAAACATGGGAGTATATTAGAACCCTTAAGACAATGTCCAATCTCCCCTGGGTCTTAATTGGTGACTTCAATCAAATCATGTGGGGAACTGAAAAAGAAGGCGGGAACATGAGACCACAAAGATGCATGCAGGCATTTCGGGACACTGCAGGATTGTGAATTGGAAGACATGGGTTTTTTCGGAGATGTATTTACATGGAGAAGAGGCAGAGTTAGAGAGAGGTTGGACAGGGCTGTCTGCAATCAAAACTGGAATATCTTGTTTCCTTTAGCTAGTCTAATACATGAGGATTTCTCCAAATCGGATCATAGGCCGATTATTTTGGATACTAATTATCTAGACAATGTCTATGCACCTCGCCCGTCGGGGCCTAAGCAGTTCGAGGCCCGCTGGTTGCTAGAGGAGGAGTTCGATGGAGTGGTGGGCTCGGCCTGGAATGCGGCCCATCAGGAGCACCCAGGAAATTTTGCTGCGAGGATCAACGCTGTACACTCGGCCCTGCATGTATGGGACCGGGAAACGCTCAAACTTCCGTGTACCAGGATTGTCGAGCTTCAACGAGAACTGAAAGAGATTATGGAGGGGCCTCTGTCCGATGAGGCTACTGATCGTCAACAAGAGATACAATTGAAGATTGAAAACATCAATGAACATGAGGAGATTATGTGGGTGCAATGTAGCCGGGCAAATTGGATGAAGTTTGGTGACCATAATACTATTTTTTCCACAATTTTGCCACGGCTAGGAGAAAGCGCAACTTGATTAAGAAACTTCAGGATGATGAGGATGTTTGGATTGAGGATCCAATTGATTTGTCTAACCATATCACCGAGTATTTTTAGAACCTTTTCACGTCTGAGGTGGAACATCCGAATCCAAGAGTAATTGAGAAGATAAAACTCCGTGTTTCTCCGGGAATGACTGCGCTTCTTTGTGCAGAGTACTCAAAGGAAGAGGTTCAGAAAGCGATCTTTAATATTGAGGACCTCAAATCCCCGGGCCCGGATGGTATCCATGCCATATTCTATAAGAAATATTGGTCTGTTTTTGGGGAGGATGTATCTAATGAGGTTCTTGCAGCGTTGAATGCGAGAAAGGTCCCCGAGGGGTGGAATGAAACTACTATTGTGCTGATGCCAAAATCTGCTAGCCTAGAAAAGGTAACGCAATTTAGACCAATTAGTCTTTGCAATGTCATTTACAAAGTTATCTCAAAGATCCTTGCAGCTAGATTGAAGACTATTTTACCTGATATTATCTCCCCTACTCAAAGTGCATTTGTTCTGGGACGTCTTATTACTGATAATTTTCTGGTGGCTTACGAGTCCTATCATGCTATAAAGAAGAAGACGGTTGGCAAATATGGGCTATGTGCTATTAAGATGGATATGCACAAGGCATATGATCAGGTTGAGTGGAGTTTCTTGGAGAAGGTGTTGGTTCATATGGGCTTCAACCACCATTGGGTTTCTTCAATTATGGATTGTGTCCGTTCTGTTCGCTACCAAATCCGAATCAATGGGTCTAATTCGGATGTCATCACACCTTCCAGAGGGTTGCGTCAAGGAGACCCCATTTCCCCATACTTGTTTCTTTTATGTGCTGAGGGACTCTCTAGTTTGTTGAAGTATGAAGAGGAGAGGCGAAACTTAATTGGGGTGAAAGTATGCCGTGACACCCCTGCTGTCTCGCATTTTCCTTTTGCGGATGACTCACTCATTCTTATGCGGGCTGACAGTGCAAATGCGAGAACTCTAAAGACTATTCTTCAAGATTACTGTCTTTCCTCGCGCCAATTAGTGAGTGAGAATAAATCGATTATATTTTTTTGCCCATGTACTTCTGTTGAGATAAAGGTGGCAGTTTGCTCCGAGCTTAATATTCTGAGTGAAGCTATAACGGATAAATACTGGGAGCTGCCACCCCTAGTGGGAATTGACCGTACTGACCGTTTCTTGCACCTAGTAGACAGGATTTGTTTGAGACTCAAAGGGTATAAGGAGAAGCTACTCTCATATGGAGGTAAAGAGGTTTTATTGAAAGCTGTTGCGCAGGCTATTCCCGCGTATGCAATGTCGGTGTTTAAGCTCCCCAAACAAGTTATCAAAGGGTTAACTGATGTAATGACCCGGTACTGGTGGGGAGATGAAGAAGGACAGAAACATATGCATTGGTTTGTGTGGTGGGATATGTGTATCCAAAAGAATAAGGGTGGTATGGGCTTTAGAGACCTACACTGTTTTAATCTAGCTTTGCTCTCCAAACAGGTATGGAGACTCTTATGTGAGCCAAAATCTCTTTGTGCGAGAGTTTTGAGAGCTAAATATTTCCCATTCGGGGACTTCCTTAACGCGGTTTTGAAAAAAGGATCTTCCTACACATGGCAAAGTATTTGGACTGGTATTCAGACTTTCAAGAAAGGTTATATTTGGCGAGCTGGAGATGGAGAGAATATAAAAATTTGGGATGACCCCTGGATCCCTTCTAGTCCCTCGAGGAAACTAGTGACAGAGAGGTCTGATAGTGGGATCTCTTGGGTGGCCGAACTCATTGATCCCTCTACCCGTGATTGGGATGTTTCTAAACTCCGGGAACATTTTCTCTCTGTTGATGTGAACCGTGTTCCGAAGATACCCCTAGCAATGGGAATGATGGAGGATTTTGTTTCGTGTAATAATAACAAGTTGGGACTATTTATGGTGAGATCAGACTATTATACCGAATGGGACCATCAGCATGGTGATAAACTCCGAAGCACAAATGAGCAAAGTTCTTCTAGTACAAACCCGGTTTGGAGTAAAGTTTGGGCTATGAAGGTATCACCCAAAGTGAAAAATTTCTCTTGGCGCCTTCTTCATGGTACGATCCCATGCAACTGCACATTGGCGAATAGACATATTATCAACAGTAGTCTGTGTCCAGTTTGCAATATTTACTGTGAGGATACACCGCACGCATTCTTTCAATGCCCAAGAGTACAAGAGATTTGGGAGCGGCTCGGATTATCTGATCTCATTGATAGCCTTTCAACAATTGATAGAGAGGGGTCTGCTGTTTTTGAATTACTGTTAAATCAACCTGACACATCAGCTCCTAACTTGCAGGATATTGGTAGGCGCAAGTTGATTGCCACAGCTTGTTGGTATATTTGGTGGCAGCGCCGACAGATAAAACATGAGGAGTTGGTTTGCAATCCATCCAAATCAGCGCAAGCAATTTCGGCTATATCTACAAATTATCTTCGAGTAAGCAAGAATAACTCTGGGATTCGTCGGGGGAAAACCCAAAGGAAGGCTATACAAAACTCAGTGTGGATGCCTCCTTCCATCGTGATACTGGTACAGGTGCGACTGGTGCTGTTATACGGGATGCCAAAGGAAATTTCATCGCCGCAAGTAACTGCGGTATTCCATCCATCAGCGATGCTGCTATGGTCGAGGCTCGTGCTCTGCGGGACGGCCTCATCCTTGCTGGCCAGGTGGGCTGTAATAAATTGGTGATCAATTCGAACAATATGGATATCATCTCAGTCATGCATGATGGTGGAAACACCATTGGACCCGCATCGGCTATTTTTTAGGAATGCTCGTTCCCGTCGAGGGGTTTTACACACGTTATTTTTAGTCATTGCCCTAGGGATGGGTGGAGTGGGAACCTTGGTAGAGAATCAAGGATTAATAAGCTAGTGTTGCTCAACCAGATCCATGACCTTGATGCCAAGGCTGATACAACCGGATTGGACGAAGACGAATGGGTGTTCAGATATCACCTAGAGGAGCAGCTCCTCCTTATCTTTAGCGTTGAGGAGGAGTTCTGCCGCCAACGGGGAAGAGTGAGGTGGGCGCTACAGGGGGACGCGAACACGGCCTACTTCCACGCGGTGGCAAACGGCCATAGGCGCAAGTGCTTAATCTCGACTCTCCAGACTTCCAGTGGCCCCATTTCGGATGCTAAGTTGATTCAACAGCATGTTTACGACTTTTATAGAGAGTTGCTGGGGAAGGTGGCTCCACGGCACTTGGGTCTAGCGGTTGACACTTGGGGGGGGGGGGGGCAGGCTTGTGTGTCGGAGGTGGAGAATGAGAAGTTGATGCTCACCTACTCCGAGGGAGAGTTAGAAGCAGTTGTCCAGGACATGAAAGTTAACACGGCGCCGGGACCGGATGGGTTCCCGGTCTCCTTCTTCAAGAGATTCTGGCCGGTGTGTAAGCTTGGGGTGCTCCACTTGCTGAATGACTTCATGCTTGGACGGATTGACGTAGCTCGGCTTAATTTTGGTGTGCTCACTCTTATCCCGAAAGTTCCGGGGGCGGACCTTATCTCCCAATTCCGTCTGATTGCCCTCATCAACGTGGTGTTCAAAATAATTTCCAAGGCAGTGGCAACCAGACTAGACCCTATTACCAATCGTGTCATCAGTCTGTTCCAAACAACCTTCCTCAAGGGTCGTAATATCCTAGACGGTGCGCTGGCCCTATTTGAGATTGTGCATGAACTGAGAGTGAAAAATCTAGGCGGGATATTGTTGAAACTGGATTTTGAGAAGGCATACGACCGCGTCAATTGGTCATTCTTGCTGGAGGTCTTGCGTAGAAAAGGGTTCTGCGCAGGATTTGTCCACCGGGTCGAGCAACTGATTTCTGGCGGACAGACGGCCATCTCCATCAACGGGGAGGTGGGGCCTTTCTTTAGAAATAAGCGTGGGGTGCGCCAGGGGGAACCTCTGTCCCCTATCCTCTTCAACTTCGTAGTGGAAGCACTCTCGGCCATGATCTCCGCGGCTGGGGCCGCGGGCCACATCAAAGGGGTGGTTCCTCATCTCATTCCCGGGGGGGAGGGGTCTCCCATCTTCAATATGCGGATGATACCATCATTCTAGTTCAGAATGACGATTTGGGGATCGCCAATCTTAAGTTTCTGCTGCTCTGCTTTGAGAATATGTCAGGTCTAAAAATCAACTTCCATAAGAGTCAAGTGTTTGTCCTCGAGCAACCTAGAGAGGAGCAGGTCAGAATTGCGAATATGCTAACTTGTCAGTTGGGTAACTTTCCGTTTATTTACTTGGGGCTCCCAATCTCTGACCGGAAGTTGACCATTGAGCAATGGACTTTCTTGGTCAATAAGCTGGCTTCCAAAGTTGAGGTGTGGATGGGACGGTTACTCTCCTCGGGTGGGAGACTAATCCTCTCGAATGCCTGCCTCGATGCACTGCCCACATATGCCATGGGGTTGTTCCTGCTGCAAGATGGAGTTCATGCGAAATTCGACTCTGTTCGGGCGCGATTCTATTGGGAGGGATCGGGCCCGAAGAGGAAATACCACTTGGTGAATTGGCCTGCTGTGTGTAGACCGAAAGAATGTGGAGGCCTGGGGCTGATCAACACTAAACATATGAACAAAGCGCTCATGGTGAAGTGGATATGGAAACTGTTCCGACCTGAGACGTCTATCTGGAAATCCCTGCTTGTGGCAAAATACCCAGAAGCTACCAACATCTTCACATCGCCGACACAGGGGGGTTCGCAATTCTGGCGGAGTCTTCATAAGATTAAACATCTCTTCAAAGTAGGCGCCAAGTATGTTGTTTGTGACGGTGCTCGCACGCGATTCTGGACGGATTGGTGGTCGGGGGACCGTCCTCTCTGTGACAGATTCCCTAGGCTCTTCGAGACCGCTGACAACCAGGCACTACTCGTGGCAGAGGCCTTTGCGACTGAGGGCGAGGGAGTGGGATTTCGGCGTTCCTTTGATCCTGATACCCTTGTTGCTTGGCACCGCTTGGTTGCCGAGGTTGGCAAGGTTCCTCTCGGCGAGGGCCCGGACGTGATACATTGGAACCTTGAACCCTCGGGTCCATTCTCGGTTGCCTCAATGTATCACGAGCTCTCCAAGGGGGTCGCGGTCACGTACTGTAAAGACCTGTGGGCGGCGCGTATTCCGCTGAAAGTGAAGATTTTCTCGTGGCAACTCGCGCTTGACAGATTACCCTCCAGTCGGGTGGTGGCGGATAGGCAGGGTCCGTGTCACATCCCAATTTTGGAATACCTGATAACACAATTGTTTTGCTAATTGCTTGACAAATAAACTTTGGTTGTGTTTGTTTGAGTGCAACTAAACAAACTAATTATATAAACTTACATGGCTAAGAAATGGAAAGCAAACTTAAAAAGATAGCAAAGCAGTAAACTAAAAATATTCAACATATTGTTCCAATGACTTTGGCAATATTTTATAAAGTAAATATTGATCAAAGAGTTTTCCAAATCTATCTTATGAATCCCATACTTGTTGAATATTATTCCAAGGCCTAAATTAAGAAAGAGGAAACACTTAATAAATTTCCCTAAAAGATTATCAGGAAAAAGAGGCATTCTTAGATGCTTCACCAAAATCTTATCAAATGTTTTTCCAACCTTACAAGCTTAAAAACAAAAATATTGGAGAGCATTGACTTGCTATCTCTAGTCACATAAATATTTTGGCAAAGCATTGTGAAAGAAAAGCCAAGTGCCTTATTAAATTGAATTTCCAATATTTCCAGAAACAGAAAACTAAAACAAGTTACTATTGGAAACTTTCTTCAAATGATCTGAAATTAATATCATTGCTTCCTTATATCAAATAAGGAACATACACAAGAGGAGACAAAAATTTGAATCCATTAAAGTCCTGAAAACATGATTTTTCTCCACAGCAACAATTGGAATTTTGAACAAGTTTGTTCTAAAAACTTTTTCAACATGCCACTAAATAAATACCACATGCTCTATATCATAAATAAGGATGAAAATAAAAAGGGCACAAGTTTTTAAATTGATTAAGTTGCCAAAACCCCCTGTTTTCAAGACAGCACCTTTTAAAAATTTGAACAAGTTTGTTCTATGAAGTAACTCAAAATGACTTTAATTTTCTACCACATAAGGAACACATCAAATAAGTAATGTGTGCCAAAAATTATCATTTTTGGAAGCTCCTAAGTAGGTTAATAAATTCAATGTCCATTTATGTAAGAATTGAAATTTGAACAACTTTGAATTATCAAGTTTATCTAATTGAGCCAATTTTCACATATGTTGTGCATATCAACTAATAAGAATTTTGGGCAAAAGGAATTTAATTTTAGACTTTGTTTTCCTAGTGAAAACATCATTTTTTAGAGAGGACAGGGACCTTTTTGTAAATGGCCAGGGACCTAGTTGTAATCCCAGTCACACCTTCTTCAACCTAGCTCTCTGTAGATACAGAGCACCTACTCCATTGCTTCGATTAGAAGTTTTCGAGGTGGATAAGAGGCCCCCCCCCCATGTGCTTGTGTTCCCCACTTGCCCCCTCTCTCTCCCCTAGAGCTCACTCTCTCTCTCTCTGTAAAAGCTCAAACCCGAAACCCTAGCCTAGACCTCGCCGTCGTTCCGGCCGATTCAGGGCTCGCCGCCGGCCGCCGTGTAGCCCAACCTCTCCGCCTCGTCGAGCTTGCCCTCTCTGCTGAAGGAATCGCGGCGGAAGGCCTCGTGGTGCCCGCGCCGTCCGGTTCCCTTCCTCGGGTCCGACGAGCTCCGGCGAGGCATCGCCGCCGACTCGCTCCTCCTCCGCCCTCGCCGAGTGGCCCCTCAAGTTCGTGGTGAGCTTGCGCGTCTCCCCGTGCCCTTTCCCCTCTCCCTCTCTCTCTAGAACATCGCCGCGCCGCGCTCGCCTTTCGGCCGTCGTGCGTCGCCATCGCCGCCGCTCTCCGGCGACTTCCCGGGAAGCAAGGCTACCCCTAGATGATTCCCTGAGTCGTGGGCAACTCGTAGGTGTTTTTGTTTTGCGAAACGATGGACGAATTCGCCGGATTTTGGCTCGCCGAAGCTCTCCCGCCGGCGAGTGACGTCGCGGTGGCGTCGTGCTGGCGCCAGCATCCCTTGACCCCGCGCTGGTACGGTTGAACCTGCACGTGGGCCTGGTTCTGCCCGCGTGGCTGCCACCGTGGCCGCTGGCCCGCTGGTCAGTCACTACGGCTAGATCCCGCCGCGGTGAGATTAGATCTGGCCGGCCCAATTAGCAGATCTGGCCCATGACAGGTGTTTTTCATTTTATATTTCTACAGAATAGTGTATGATTGCTTTTGGCCTTAAAAAAACTATCTAAAAGATGAATTTGACCAAGCCGCGGTGAGATTAGATCTGGCCGGCCCAATTAGCAGATCTGGCCCATGACAGTTGTTTTTCATTTTATATTTCTACAGAATAGTGTATGATTGCTTTTGGCCTTAAAAAAACTATCTAAAAGATGAATTTGACCAAGCCAAAATTCACAGTTGTAAATAAACAAAATCTAAACCATATCCAACTTGTAGATCTACATTTGGATGAATATTTTTGAAATGAAAAATGTTTTGGCAACAGGTACCAGAAACACCAAAATGAGCACCATTTTAAATCCACAACTCAGAATGAGGTGTATCCAATTGCATTGGAAATCCCTTGAAATTTCCTAACAGGAGAAATTAACCTTGCTTCCAAATTCCTAATATTTTTGAAATGGCATGCAAATTGGTAAAACACCAGAGAGCACTTTGGTCATTTTTATAAAATAATTAAAAATGATTTTTGATGCAAACTCAATTGGATGGTATTTTATATGTTTAGGGCTATCCAAACCTATCTAGGTTTAATTTTTAGAGCATCATAGAAATTTTGGTGGACAGATCTTTAATTTGCATGTTTCTGCCATTTTGGCATTTTAGGTAATTAAATTGTGTGAATATATTTTTGTGTGAACTTGTTTTCTAAGGTTTACTTAGCTATTTTAGCATGTTAGATTGTGTGGACTTGAGTTGAGAAGAAATAGGATTTATGTTAGTAGCATATGTTTTATCTCTAGTTAATAGTTGCATAGAATTTTTGAGTGATTAATTTTTGTGCAAGCACTTGGATTGTGGTGTTGAAATATTAGGTCCAGTACCATGTTGGTACTTATATTGTGTTGTTATCAACTCTGCTAGCTTGCATTTGAGTTGGTAGAGAAGCATGAGTAGTTTTGTCATGACTATGCAATTGTTATGGAAAAATTCTCTCATGTGTAGAATTTTTTTTACATAAACATTTGTGGTTGTGTAGCCACATATTTTTGTGTTGTGTTCATAGGACCAGTAGAATTTTGATTATGTGTTTATGAGTACTTGATCCCTAGAGTTTTCACTTGTGTGTAAATAATAGCATGAGTAGCATTGCCTTGCTTATTTTAGCACCCTATTATTTTCTACTAGTATGGTTATTGCACTAGAAGCTAGTTTAGTCTTTTGTTAATTTTTAGCAAGTATGACCAGAGGCCTTGTGACCTCTTATTGCCTTGATATGCTAGTGGAACACCCACTGGTGTCATTGCATTTTTGGTGGAAACATTATTTCCCCCACACTAGATGTGTTTCTTTTATATAGTTCTCAAACTAATGAGTGCCTAGTATTTTTGCCTAGGGATTTTTTTGTGCTAAATGAAAATGTGTATGCTTATGTTTGTAAGTGGTTGTAATGATGTGTGGCTTGCTAGGAAAAATCCATCTTTGGAGTGTTGTTTGATTCCTCTAGTAATGCCCCTTTTATTACCACTAGTATGTAGGAGTTGCCCTGCAAATTGATGCATTGTTTTGTTAAATGGGATATTTTTGTTATAGCAAGTATAGATGTTTTCCACTCCTGTTTTTATGACATGGACCCTCTAGTTGTATTTCAATTACTTTATTGAAATGCATCCATTGATTCTTCATGTTTGAGTAAGTACTAGTTTCCTTAGCAGTTTTTGTATTGAATTATTTTTCCTGCCAACTTGTGTTTGGTGGATATTTGTGTATCCTTGCATGAGGACATGTTTTCATTTCCCATTATGATAACATGGTTCCTTGCTTGCATTTTAGTACTTTACTTATTATTCTTGCTTGCATAGCAAACCCTTAGTAGAAGCATGTCTATAGGATTCCTCCTTTTTATTCATTGCTTCTATTGTTCTCACTATGAGAAATTGTGTGTTTTTGTGATGAGTCTATTACCTTGTTACCCTTGTGTAGGCTCACTGATTTGTAAAAGTAACTTTTGCAAATCATGTGTCTTATTTATTCTTGGTGTGAATTTAGGCTTAGCAGATTAGCTACCGTGTTCTTTTTGTGGGTTGGTTGATAGACCCATTGCCATGATTATTATTGTGCATGTTTTGTATACTTTTAGTAGTCTCACCCTTGTGAAACTAAGTGTATTTTGGGTCTATTAATATCTTGGTATGAGAGTGGCACTCCCACTGAATCCATGATATTGAGGTTGTGAGATATATTCCTCCAACCTTAAGCTGTCTTATTAAATGGCATTTCTGCCAAGTGTGTTCGTTTGATTGTTTGCCTCCATTAATAATTGTGTGATTGGTTATTATTAGTTTCCTTGCTGTAGGTATTGTTGGGCATTGTTGCTTGCCTTGATTGGTTCTGAATGTGTGTCCTTTATTCTTTTTACGACGTTAGAAAACGAAGAGGAAGGAAGTGTCGGGAAGCTCTGTTTCAAGTAACAGTCACTCCAAAACCAGGGACACAAGGAGTTGCCAGGCAAGCCATCCTGATGCTTGCTGATACAATACTTATCATTATCTATCATGCATGTTTTACCTCTGAAGTTTTACCAAAACTTGATTATCAAAACTATTTTTGATGTGGAAATTACTACTATACTATTATATAGGTTACTATTATGCCAGTAGTTAAACTTGGTAATACCAAGCCCATAAGCCACCATATGGTATTTATTACCATCAAATATACTAGTCCCTAAGTGGACACCCTAAAATTGTGATTCTACAAAACAAAGGCTTTACGGAAAAACCCGGAGAAAAGGCGGATCCTTGTTCTCCGGAGGAATGTGGAAGTGGTCATTTTTGAGAAAGTGGTGTTTTCAAAAATGACACATAACCTAGTCTTCGCCGGACAACCTTTACCGTACTGCCACCCTACCCCAACATGGGCACGGGGCTTAACTTGAATTTTGTCCTTGTTAGTGTGTGTTCTATCTCAATCGCTATAAGGGACGTCGTACCCTCGAACCGAATGTCGTGGAGACATATAAAGTGTGGGATTAATTTTCCCTCCGGATGCAGCAGTTGGGGCTCCTGGCTGGCGGGGAATAGCTCGGTGCCGGGGATGCGGACACTCGACTGAAGAGATAGGCATATTCTAGCTTGAACATAGTGGATGGTTATGATCATATACCTGATGTTTGCATACTGTTGTTACAGTCCGTGGTTGTTCACGGTAGGTGTACTGGATCTGGTGGATGAGTACACCTCTGCAGAGTACAACTTTTTCGAAGAAGCCGCGTCCTCGGATATGGACAGTTGAATGGCCATGTAGCTAGCATTGTGTCAATGTTTTCAAAAAGGAGTTTTTGAAAGGAAGTGTTGAACTTGTGAAGTTCGGAAAGGAAGGAAAACGTATACCGTGGAGGTATCGTCGATGATGAAAAGCCAGATGTTGTTATACAAAACAAAATGTTTTGCAAAGAAAACCTTTTCTACTCTAAGCAAGAATTCTGGAAACTGATTCCAAGAAGTTTTGCAAAGAGAAAATATTCTTTAACAAAGTTTTACAAAACCTCTTGTACATGTGATATCTACAAGAGAAATAAAACTATATTATTTTCTTCTGAAGTATCTTCTTCAACGAAGATACAGATTAACCTGACTGCAACTGTGGTGTCATCATATATGAACACCATTGATAGTTATAGCCTACCTATTCCACCATATAAGCATATTTGCATGTTTGGTAAGTGACATGATGTATGTCTTGCGGAGTACATTCAAATTTACTCATTATGGTTTCGCCCCTGGTATCTACTTGCCAGACTTTGAGAAGGAGCCTCCGAAGGAGATCTATGAAGAGAAGTATGGAGCTGACGGCTTTGCGAACTAGGATCGTCTCCGGGTCAGCAGCCTGTAGGTTAAGGCGTGACTTGGGCTCAACTACGTTGTGTTTTAATTGTCTTCCGCTGTGTTTGATAAGTTGCCTGCCCTATGTGGCAGCTGTGTTTAACTTGATCATGTGATCATTTTGGTAATACCTTTATGTATTCGTGTAATGGATGATGTATTTCTGTGTGCCAACTTTGTATGTTGTTCACGACTGATCTTTCTGGGATCGTGAATGTATGCATACGGAGGGTTTCAGACTGCCGGTCTGGGGTCCTTAAAGAGTTGGTATCAGAGCCATCCTGACCTTAGGAGACCTTAGTTAGCATGAACGTCAGATAGGAAAACAAAGTATTTTTGAGTAAAACCCTATTTACAATCTAAATTATTTTTATCTAAGGGAATTTCAGTATATTTTCCCTCCTTCTGATCTTTTCAAAAGATTCTAAAGGCATATATCTCTCGGTTAAGAGTTTATTTCTTACTTGTTTGCAACTGCTCCGCTCTGTTTTTGAAACATCTCTCGTCTTTGAAGTTTTCTGTCCAGAAAATAGTTGGAGTTTCAAAAACAGATTGTTGCATGGTCTTACCTCTCTCAGTTAAATGTTTTATCAAAAACTTTACTTCTATTATCTTGTTTCCATCCAAAAACTTGTATACTTGCCGATGTCCCGAGAAGACCAAAATAATTGCCTAGCTCTACACTGATGATGGTCAGAAGTAGATATAGTTCTTCAGCCACTTCTAGGATTTTGGATCAGTCTAGTTTGGAGTAATTTTAGCGATGACTCCATGAGTCGCCTCCCCCGACGTAGCTCCGATGGATCCTTGCTTGTGTGTTATGGCTTTCATATGTGTGTCCGTAAGACTTTGTGCTATTGTGTGGTGTAGAATTTGGTTCATCTAGGCTTCTATATGTTTGTGGGGTGCTCAAAATTTGCAAATTTGTGATTGCCCCGCTCTTGTTTTTGAATCGCCTCTTGTTAGGTTTTTGCAAGCAAAAATGTTTGTATAGTATTCAAAAACAAGAATTTGTTGCTTAAACTTATACTTGTTTTCGCCTCGAAATGCCACCGTCGTGAACCACCACCATCTCCCCCACAATCAATGAAAGCACCGTTGGACCTAATAATAGAGGACCATCAAGCCACACGAGATGATAGCGTTGCTACCAATGATGCACTCCAACAGATAAAGCTCCAACAACGACAACCCTCAAAGAAGAAAAGGCGTGAATGCACCAACCACTACTGACCAAAACCTCTGTGTTTTGTCTGTTTGCAAAAGACTTGTTTTGCCCTGATGGCTAAACGTTGCACCTTTTTATGTTCCCTTTTAAAAGACCAAACAAGAGAAATCCCCTTTTAAAGGTTATATACCTCCCTCCTCTGGAGAAAGGTGCAAAAAGAATTCTTCACATGCCATGATGCGCAACCCCCTCAAAAAGCCAATCCGAAGAGCACGATTCAATATTCGACGTACGATGACGCTAGTCGTATCTTGTCGGACAAACATGATTAAATAGAAAGCTAACAAGACTAACATGCTTTGCCTAATCTTAGGTTGACACCTAACCAAAGCATGTGAACTACTGACAACTCTTTCTAAACCAAGAAATTAAGTGACTTAGGACACCTTTTAATCTAGCTGGTAAAAAGGAGAAGTCACGAGAAAATAAGATGATGACCTATTCGTTTACCAGTCAATAGGATATCGGGTGTATCTACTTTGGAAACCAAATCTTAGTAGACATTGTAGGTACTATGAAATCCGGGGTTTAGAAATTAAGTGAACGATGGAATGGATATGATAGATCTAGGAAACAACAGTTTTCCTGTTTTTGTTTCTTTGTGTGCTCTTGATTGAAATAAATTTGTGTTTTATTCAATCTTGCTTCCTAACTTATATGGAGTTGTTAGGACTTGTTATTATGTTGTTTTCTTACAATAAATCTACCCTAGAAAGTGTGTGCATGATTGGAAACTCGAACAAAAATGAAATAGCATTTGTTACCTTCTAGTTTATTATTTGGAAGTATTGTGAGAGCTAGATCTGTGTATACTTTCTTAGTAGATTTTGTGCTATGTTTTCTTTGAGTCCAGTACCATTTACGTACTGTTATTTTTATGCTTGTACCTATGTTAGCTTGCATGTCTCTTAATAGTAAAGCATGTGTAAGCATTGCTATCAATATGCACTAGTATTGCTTCACTAGATTAAATAGCCTTATATTTTTATCTTGTATGCAAAGTTTTTCATGAGTAACCAGAGGCTTAGTACCTATTTTTCCTTGGTATTAGTAGACCATATCCCACTGGTCCCATTGCATTTTGGCTTGAGGATGAAAATCCCCAACCATACACATGTGTGAAAATAGCATGTTTCACTATGTGATTGATTTCTATTTTTCCACCATGGAAAATATAATTGTTTCTTTTCACCTATGCAAGTGAGAAGTTTATTTCTTATTAGTAAATACTAATATGTTTAGGTGTGATCCTTTTGTTAGCATAATATTCCTTAGGGGTATCATGTTAAGAAATGTTTCACTATCGTGTGCTAAAATTAAATTGTTCGCAAATAAAATAAATTCCTCTTGATTGGTAGATTGTTTGTGAATAATTTTAAATTGAGTGTATGGATTTTTGAAAAGGTTTTAATAACTTTTCAATACTTGCATAGCTACTGGTTGTGTGAGTTATACCTTGCTTGTTTGCTAGAAATTGGTTAAAGAAAACATAAATTGCTAGAAGAAATTTCTGCATGCTTAATGGTTGATTCATAAACTTACTCTGGTGTTTGTGCTTACTAACATGAGTAAGTTTTGTGTACTGTTATTAGGTACACTAATATTCATGACTTTCTTGTTTAAGTTTAAACATCATAATAGCATTGTTTGCTTCTCTAGAGTGAAACTAGTTTCACCACTAGAAAATGGTGATTTTTGCTCTAGTATTACCCTCTTTTTATTTTATGAGTATATGTGTTGATATAGCATGTTTAGGAATTTATTACTTCTGTTATCATGCCATGAATTATTTAGTTACATGTTCTATGGTTATAGGATATGATTATCTCTTATAGCATGCTGGTGTAGATTTGTCATACTAGTGTGTTATTTGTGCAGTCCTGTTTTTTTATGCCTGTGTAATAGGAGTTTTATCCTGTGTGAAGATGGTGTTTTAGAGTATCTTTATGATTGGATTCATTGGTTTTTAGCTACTGGTTGTTTGCTAATTTTTCATGATTGATGGATTACAAAACCTCTAGTAAACAATAACCTAGGGAATAAATAGTCTATTCATCTGTGGTGTTGTTTGCTTGCTTATTGAATTTTTGTTTAAATGTTTTACCTTAGCAACCTAACCTTTGCACCCACAAGCTATATTTTTAGCTTCTTATATACCTTGTTATGAGAGTGGTACACCACTCCACATGTGTTATGTAAGATGTGGGATATAGCTAGGAACTCATGTAATAATTGACGATACGTTTCCAGGTAGTTCTGCACTAACCTTAATTTTGTTTGTTTCTAAATCGTCCAAAACCCAAGGTAAGGAGACCCTGGTCAGGTCTCGTCAAACTAGGAAACAAAATTTTTGGACCTAACACAGTACTGGTGTACTTTTTAAAGTGAATTTGCTAATTTAGGGGAGTACCCCGCCTCCCATGAAAAGTCAAAGGGGGGAAGCATCTGCACTCCAACACTAACATTGTGTTTGTTGGCCCTCCCTTATTCCTCGCTTGCGAATCTCGGGGACGAGATTCTTTTTAAGGGGGGAAGACCTGTCACATCCCAATTTTGGAATACCTGATAACACATTTGTTTTGCTAATTGCTTGACAAATAAACTTTGGTTGTGTTTGTTTGAGTGCAACTAAACAAACTAATTATATAAACTTACATGGCTAAGAAATGGAAAGCAAACTTAAAAAGATAGCAAAGCAGTAAACTAAAAATATTCAACATATTGTTCCAATGACTTTGGCAATATTTTCTAAAGTAAATATTGATCAAAGAGTTTTCCAAATCTATCTTATGAATCCCATACTTGTTGAATATTATTCCAAGGCCTAAATTAAGAAAGAGGAAACACTTAATAAATTTCCCTAAAAGATTATCAGGAAAAAGAGGCATTCTTAGATGCTTCACCAAAATCTTATCAAATGTTTTTCCAACCTTACAAGCTTAAAAACAAAAATATTGGAGAGCATTGACTTGCTATCTCTAGTCACATAAATATTTTGGCAAAGCATTGTGAAAGAAAAGCCAAGTGCCTTATTAAATTGAATTTCCAATATTTCCAGAAACAGAAAACTAAAACAAGTTACTATTGGAAACTTTCTTCAAATGATCTGAAATTAATACCATTGCTTACTTATATCAAATAAGGAACACACACAAGAGGAGACCAAAATTTGAATCCATTAAAGTCCTGAAAACATGATTTTTCTCCACAGGAACAATTGGAATTTTGAACAAGTTTGTTCTACAAACTTTTTCAAAATGCCATGAAATAAATACCACATTCTCTATATCATAAATAAGGATGAAAATAAAAAGGGCACAAGTTTTTGAATTGATTAAGTTGCCAGAAAACCCTGTTTTCACGACAGCACCTTTTAGAAATTTGAACAAGTTTGTTCTATGAAGTAACTCAAAATGACTTTAATTTTCTACCACATAAGGAACACATCAAATACGGAATGTGTGCCAAAAATTATCATTTTTGGAAGCTCCTAAGTAGGTTAATAAATTCAATGTCCATTTATGTAAGAATTGAAATTTGAACAACTTTGAATTATCAAGTTTATCTAATTGAGCCAATTTTCACATATGTTGTGCATCTCAACTAATAAGAATTTTTGGCAAAAGGAATTTAATTTTAGACTTTGTTTTCCTAGTGAAAACATCATTTTTCAGAGAGGACAGGGACCTTTTTGTAAATGGCCAGGGACCTAGTTGTAATCCCAGTCACACCTTCTTCAACCTAGATCTCTGTAGATACAGAGCACCTACTCCATTGCTTCGATTAGAAGTTTTCGAGGTGGATAAGAGGCCCCCCCATGTGCTTGTGTTCCCCACTTGCCCCCTCTCTCTCCCCTAGAGCTCACTCTCTCTCTGTGTAAAAGCTCAAACTCGAAACCCTAGCCTAGACCTCGCCGTCGTTCCGGACGATTCAGGGCTCGCCGCCGGCCGCCATGTAGCCCAACCTCTCCGCCTCGTCGAGCTTGCCCTCTCTGCTGAAGGAATCGCGGCGGAAGGCCTCATGGTGCCCGCGCCGTCTGGTTCCCTTCCTCGGGTCCGACGAGCTCCAGCGAGGCATCACCGCCGACTCGCTCCTCCCCCGCCCTCGCTGAGTGGCCCTTCGAGTTCGTGGTGAGCTTGCGCGTCTCCCCGTGCCCTTTCCCCTCTCCCTCTCTCTCTAGAACATCGTCGCGCCGCGCTCGCCTTTCGGCCGTCGTGCGTCGCCGTCGCCGCCGCTCTCCGGCGACTTCCCGGGAAGCGAGGCTACCCCTAGATGATTCCCTGAGTCGTGGGCAACTCGTAGGTGTTTTTGTTTCGCGAAACGATGGACGAATTCGCCGGATTTTGGCTCGCTGGAGCTCTCCCGCCAGCGAGTGACGTCGCGGTGGCGTCGTGCTGGCGCCAGCATCCCTTGACCCCGCGCTGGTACGGTTGAACCTGCACGTGGGCCTGGTTCTGCCCGCGTGGCTGCCACCGTGGCCGCTGGCCCGCTGGTCAGTCACTACGGCTAGATCCCGCCACGGTGAGATTAGATCTGGCCGGCCCAATTAGCAGATCTGGCCCATGACAGTTGTTTTTCCATTTATATTTCTACAGAATAGTGTATGATTGCTTTTGGCCTTAAAAAAACTATCTAAAAGATGAATTTGACCAAGCCAAAATTCACAGTGGTAAATAAACAAAATCTAAACCATCTCCAACTTGTAGATCTACATTTGGATGAATAGTTTTTAAATGAAAAATGTTTTGGCAACAGGTACCAGAAACACCAAAATGAGCACCATTTTAAATCAACAACTCAGAATGAGGTGTATCAAATTGCATTGGAAATCCCTTGAAATTTCCTAACAGGATCAATTAACCTTGCTTCGAAATTCCTAATATTTTTGAAATGGCATGCAAATTGGTAAAACACCAGAGAGCACTTTGGTGATTTTTATAAAATAATTAAAAATGATTTTTGATGCAAACTCAATTGGATGGTATTTTATATGTTTAGGGCTATCCAAACCTAGCTAGGTTTAATTTTTAGAGCATCATAGAAATTTTGGTGGACAGATCTTTAATTTGCATGTTTCTGCCATTTTGGCATTTTAGGTAATTAAATTGTGTGAATATATTTTTGTGTTGCAATATTGTTTTCTAGCACGTACAACTTGTGTGAACTTGTTTTCTAAGGTTTACTTAGCTATTTTAGCATGTTAGATTGTGTGGACTTGAGTTGAGAAGAAATAGGATTTATGTTAGTAGCATATGTTTTATCTCTAGTTAATAGTTGCATAGAATTTTTGAGTGATTAATGTTTGTGCAAGCACTTGGATTGTGGTGTTAAAAGATTAGGTCCAGTACCATGTTGGTACTTATATTGTGTTGTTATCACCTCTTCTAGCTTGCATTTGAGTTGGTAGAGAAGCATGAGTAGTTTTGTCATGACTATGCAATTGTTATGGAAAAATTCTCTCATGTGTAGAATTTTTTTTACATAAACATTTGTGGTTGTGTAGCCACATATTTTTGTGTTGTGTTCATAGGACCAGTAGCATTTTGATTATGTGTTTATGATTACTTGATCCCTAGAGTTTTCACTTGTGTGGAAATAATAGCATGAGTAGCATTGCCTTGCTTATTTTAGCACCCTATTATTTTCTACTAGTATGGTTATTGCACTAGAAGCTAGTTTAGTCTTTTGTTAATTTTTAGCAAGTATGACCAGAGGCCTTGTGACCTCTTAATTCCTTGATATGCTAGTGTAACACCCACTGGTGTCATTGCATTTTTGGTGGAAACATTATTTCCCCCACACTAGATGTGTTTCTTTTATATAGTTCTCAAACTAATGAGTGCCTAGTATTTTTGCCTAGGGATTTTTTGTGCTAAATAAAAATGTGTATGCTTATGTTTGTAAGTGGTTGTAATCATGTGTTTCTTGCTAGGAAAAATCCATCTTTGGAGTGTTGTTTGATTCCTCTAGTAATGCCCCTTTTATTACCACTAGTATGTAGGAGTTGCCCTGCAAATTGATGCATTGTTTTGTTAAATGGGATATTTTTGTTATAGCAAGTATAGATGTTTTTCACTCCTGTTTTTATGACATGGACCCTCTGGTTGTATTTCAATTACTTGATTGAAATGCATCCATTGATTCTTCATGTTTGAGTAAGTACTAGTTTCCTTAGCAGTTTTTGTATTGAATTATTTTTCCTGCCAACTTGTGTTTGGTGGATATTTGTGTATCCTTGCATGAGGACATGTTTTCATTTCCAATTATGATAACATGGTTCCTTGCTTGCATTTTAGTACTTTACTTATTATTCTTGCTTGCATAGCAAACCCTTAGTAGAAGCATGTCTATAGGATTCCTCCTTTTTATTCATTGCTTCTATTGTTCTCACTATGAGAAATTGTGTGTTTTTGTGATGAGTCTATTACCTTGTTACCCTTGTGTATGCTCACTGATTTGTAAAAGTAACTTTTGCAAATCATGTGTCTTATTTATTCTTGGTGTGAATTTAGGCTTAGCAGATTAGCTACCGTGTTCTTTTTGTGGGTTGGTTGATAGACCCATTGCCATGATTATTATTGTGCATGTTTTGTATACTTTTAGTAGTCTCACCCTTGTGAAACTAAGTGTATTTTGGGTCTATTAATATCTTGGTATGAGAGTGGCACACCCACTGAATCCATGATATTGAGGTTGTGAGATATATTCCTCCAACCTTAAGCTGTCTTATTAAATGGCATTTCTGCCAAGTGTGTTTGTTTGATTGTTTGCCTCCATTAATAATTGTGTGATTGGTTATTATTAGTTTCCTTGCTGTAGGTATTGTTGGGCATTGTTGCTTGCCTTGATTGGTTCTGAATGTGTGTCCTTTATTCTTTTTACGACATTAGAAAACGAAGAGGAAGGAAGTGTCGGGAAGCTCTGTTTCAAGTTCCAGTCACTCCAAAACCAGGGACACAAGGAGTTACCAGGCAAGCCATCCTGATGCTTGCTGATACAATACTTATCATTATCTGTCATGCATGTTTTACCTCTGAAGTTTTACCAAAACTTGATTATCAAAACTATTTTTGATGTGGAAATTACTACGATACTATTATATAGGTTACTATTATGCCAGTAGTTAAACTTGGTAATACCAAGCCCATAAGCCACCATATGGTATTTATTACCATCAAATATACTAGTCCCTAAGTGGACACCCTAAAATTGTGATTCTACAAAACAAAGGCTTTACGGAAAAACCCGGAGAAAAGGCGGATCCTTGTTCTCCGGAGGAATGTGGAAGTGGTCATTTTTGAGAAAGTGGTGTTTTCAAAAATGACACATAACCTAGTCTTCGCCGGACAACCTTTACCGTACTGCCACCCTACCCCAACATGGGCACGGGGCTTAACTTGAATTTTGTCCTTGTTAGTGTGTGTTCTATATCAATCGCTATAAGGGACGTCGTACCCTCGAACCGAATGTCGTGGAGACATATAAAGTGTGGGATTAATTTTCCCTCCGGATGCAGCAGTTGGGGCTCCTGGCTGGCGGGGAATAGCTCGGTGCCGGGGATGCGGACACTCGACTGAAGAGATAGGCATATTCTAGCTTGAACATAGTGGATGGTTATGATCAGATACCTGATGTTTGCATATTGTTGTTACAGTCCGTGGTTGTTCACGGTAGGTGTACTGGATCTGGTGGATGAGTACACCTCTGCAGAGTACAACTTTTTCGAAGAAGCCGCGTCCTCGGATATGGACAGTTGAATGGCCATGTAGCTAGCATTGTGTCAATGTTTTCAAAAAGGAGTTTTTGAAAGGAAGTGTTGAACTTGTGAAGTTCGGAAAGGAAGGAAAACGTATACCGTGGAGGTATCGTCGATGATGAAAAGCCAGATGTTGTTATACAAAACAAAATGTTTTGCAAAGAAAACCTTTTCTACTCTAAGCAAGAATTCTGGAAATTGATTCCAAGAAGTTTTGCAAAGAGAAAATATTCTTTAACAAAGTTTTACAAAACCTCTTGTACATGTGATATCTACAAGAGAAATAAAACTATATTATTTTCTTCTGAAGTATCTTCTTCAACGAAGATACAGATTAACCTGACTATAACTGTGGTGTCATCATATATGAACACCATTGATAGTGAACCCTATTTATAGCCTACCTATTCCACCATATAAGCATATTTGCATGTTTGGTAAGTGACATGATGGATGTCTTGCGGAGTACATTCAAATGTACTCATTATGGTTTCGCCCCTGGTATCTACTTGCCAGACTTTGAGAAGGAGCCTCCGAAGGAGATCTATGAAGAGAAGTACGGAGCTGACGGCTTTGCGAACTAGGATCGTCTCCGGGTCAGCAGCATGTAGGTTAAGGCGTGACTTGGGCTCAACTACGTTGTGTTTTAATTGTCTTCCGCTGTCTTTGATAAGTTGCATGCCCTATGTGGCAGTTGTGTTTAACTTGATCATGTGATCATTTTGGTAATACCTTTATGTATTCGTGTAATGGATGATGTATTTATGTGTGCCAACTTTGTATGTTGTTCACGACTGATCTTTCTGGGATCGTGAATGTATGCATACGGAGGGTTTCAGACTGCCGGTCTGGGGTCCTTACAGTCCGGCTGATGGCCGCTGTGCTCTTTGCGGACAGGAGGAGGATGTGGCACACATCTTTTTTCTCCTGTTCGCTCGCTAAACTTGGTTGGTGTGTGATTGGGAAACTTCTCGGCTGCTCCTGGGCGCCAAATAACTTCCCACAATTCTTTGTTCTTCAAAACGCTATGTTGGATCAAAAACGCAGAACGAGCTAGGTGCTCTTCGCTGCGCTATCTTGGGCGCTTTGGCTTACTCGCAATAGGTTAACTTTTGACTCGGTGGTCCCATGACACCCTGTTGATATCATCTTCAAAACCTTTATGTTTGTGCAGCTCTGGTCAAATCTGGCAAAGGAGCAAGACAGAGACGAGTTGCGGTCGCTAGCAGAGGGGCTTAAGGAGATCTTCACGTCGCTTAAATCTTCTAGCCTGCTACCTGCTTGATGGTGTGATCGTTTGTTCCGGTTGTGTCGTTGGGGAGGCCGGCCCCGTATGTTATCTACTTTCGTGTCTTGAGTGGGCTGCCTCTCTTGGCCAGCCCGAGTGTGATGTGTACCAACTTTGTATGGAACCTTATGCTTTATTAATTTAAAGCAGGGCAATTGTTTGCCTGCTGTCTAAAAAAAAGTAACCGGGTTGCTCATACTCTTGCTTGTAAGGGTGAGGGACCCCATACTGTAGTTTGGCCGGAGGATCCGCCGGATTTCCTTCTAGAACAGCTCACCACTGATGTAACCATGTTCTGAACTCTGTGTAGCAAGTTTCACGACGCACTCTAGCTAAGGGGCTCGAAGGTTTTTACTCCCTCCGTTTCATAATATAAGATGTTCTAGGTGTTTCACATATTTGTCCAGATTCGGACTAAAACGAGTGGACATATATACTAAAACATGTCTAGATACTTGTATGTATATGTATATGTGAATGTGGAAAATGGCTAAAACATCTTATATTACTAAAACATGTCTAGATACTTGTATGTATATGTATATGTGAATGTGGAAATGGCTAAAATATCTTATATTGTGGAAGCGGAGGGAGTAATATTTACTTAAAAAAAAAAGAAGTCTAAACCCTTCTTGGGTTCGAACTTTCTGCAGCACTTCTTCCCCTTCACTCCGCACACAAATTGAGCACTCGGCGCCGTGGACCTCAGCCGCCACGGAACCAATGGCTACGGCCGCCGCCGCCGCACGTCTCACCCCCGCCATCCTGCCCCATCCCCGCAGGAGGGTCCCCGCGCCGTGTGCCTCAGCTAGCAGCGGCTCCGGGCGCAGCCGCCGGCTGCGATGTGAGTTCGTTGCCAGCGTTGGGAACGGCGCGCTCTCCGGCGAGGACGACCCTCGACTGATAGAACGCGTAAGAACCTTCGGCACTACTTAGTTCTTCTTGCTACCATTCCATTTTCGTTTCTTCTGGCCATTTGGCTGGATAAGTGATTCACACCCCGCGAGTAACTGAGTAAGGCTCGGTGCCGTTTCCTTGGCGTCGAGAACACGGAGTGTAGCGCGGCGGTGAGGTGGAACTTGTAAGCAACGACAGCTCTAGCATTTTCCGCGAGAGAGTGTTGTTGCTGCTGCGCATGTTCCTGTTCTTGGGCTGTGCATTCTGTCGAATACCTAGCGTGCAGAGTGGCATTGCCGTGACAAATGTACTTCCTTCAGGGAAATGTTGTCTTATCATTTAGCATTTGCTGTCCTACTGGTCTCTCTTATTAACTGGTTTGTGATGGTAAGTTTGACTTGACAAGAATTATGATACGCGAACTTTCAACTGTTTCAGAAAGAGAGAATAAGACAAGTCCAAAGTGAGCAAATACAATATTTATACAACTAAAAAAAATATATTTATGCAACTAATAGAAAGTAACGGATGGAGTACCATATTGCAATTGGATACATTGCTACCATATGCTTTAGTTCTATATGGAATTTCAGATGTATTTATACACCTAATAAAAAGCGAGGCATCCTGTCTCAACTTTACCTACGCATTGTCATATGAATTTTATATTTTCCTTCGAAGCTATGATTTTTTTTATTAAATGGCTATGATATTTTCCCCATGATGACGCAAAGCAATAGATAACTACTTGTTACTTTGCTTCTTATTAAGACATAGTGACATACCCTTTACAATTTCATCTACAGAAGAAAGCTCTTGATGCCGCAATGAATGACATAAACAACTCTTTTGGAAAAGGAAGTGTTACAAGATTAGGCAGTGCTGGCGGTGCTTTTGTGTATGTTCTAAATATCTTAATCTATCAAAATTCTGTTGTAAGTTCCATCCATGCTGTCATACTTACTGTTACTGTGTGTCTATCCAGTGAGACTTTTCCAAGTGGCTGCTTAACACTAGATTTTGCTTTGGGTGGTGGCCTTCCGAAAGGAAGAGTAGTAGAGGTAACTTCTTGCTTTGACTGGCATTTTTGGATCACCATTTGCTCTGTTTTTTTTTTTTTGCAATTTTACAATAACCTACTCTCTCGGTATCGAAATGTAAGATCTTTTAACGTTTTCTAGACTATACGTACCTAGACGTGTTTTAGTGTAAGATACACATGAATCTACACACTAAAGCGCGTCTAGATACGTAAGGATGGACAAAAGTTGATGTATCTAACACTAATTATGTCTAGATACATTCAATTTTGGCCATCTTTGTGACAGTTAATTTGAGATGGAGGGAGTACTAACCTCTTCACGATTTCATTGGCAACAATTTGAAGGTTTATGGTCCAGAAAGCAGTGGAAAGACGACTCTGGCTCTGCATGCCATTGCTGAAATACAGGTTTTTTTATGAATAATAGTATGACAATTGACAACGCAGTGCATTTCATGATTATGGTAAGGACTTAACGATACTAAAAAACTCTCAACATCCTATATGCAGAAACTAGGAGGAAATGCTATGCTTGTCGATGCAGAGCATGCTTTCGATCCAGCTTATTCAAAAGCACTCGGGGTAGATATTGAAAATTTGATTGTCTGCCAGCCTGACAATGGAGAGATGGCACTAGAAAGTAATACATTCTCCACTTATGAGGGTTCAGTGCCTTTTTGTTTGCATAATACTACCATTATTTAATATTTTCTACTTGTAAAGGAGGGTTAGTGAGTAGTGACTAATTTGGACTTTCTGCACACTAGTAACTCATTTGGATTTCTCACGCAAAAACTATCTCTTCCAATACATGTTTGTTGCATGTCATTTTATCTTCTACCATCTGAATAGTGCTTCGCATGTAACAGTAATTAATGACACGTCAAATTTGTATCTTTTTCTTCCTTTGCATATTTCTAGCATCTTTTGCCACAAGGACGTCTAACCATTCTGAACTTAACTGTATATCTATTATTCAGGGCCTTTTTCTTTTTGATGACCAGAAATTCTGGGATTATACTCTAACGTTCATATATATTTATTTTATTTTTCAAAATTCTTATTCTATTTCAATAACTGCTTCGGTTGAAGGTATCATAAGCCACCACGATGCCAAACGCAGCCTAGAGGTTGCTATGACTTTTATTTTTTGGGAATTTGACTGACATGTTCATCTACCAGTTGCGGACCGCATGTGCAGATCTGGAGCAATAGAGCTTATCTGTATTGATTCAGTATCAGCTCTCACTCCACGTGCGGAAATTGAAGTATGATTTTCTCTCTTTTTTCGCTTTTGCTTAGATTTATATTCAAAATTATGCATGAAATTATGATTCATTTATTTGCTAGGGTGAAATAGGGATGCAACAGATGGGTTTGCAAGCTCGTCTGATGAGTCAAGCATTGAGAAAGATGTCAGGCAATGCCTCAAAGGCTGGTTGTACTCTTATGTTCTTGAATCAAATAAGATACAAGGTTTTCTACATTAGCTTTCAACTGACTGTTCATTTCCATCTTATTCTGTCGCTTGATAAATTTCATATTTTCTAGATCGGAGTATTCTATGGGAATCCTGAAGTTACTAGTGGAGGAATAGCCTTGAAATTCTTTGCATCAGTTCGCCTAGAGATACGGCACATTGGGAAGATAAAATCTGTAAGTTCAATGAAATAATTGCACCTTACCTAGGGCTTGACCTTGAGAATATTTATCTATTTTGCCAAGGCTAAGGGGGATGAAGATATCGGTGTCAAGGTCCGTGTCAGAGTGCAGAAGAGTAAAGTATGTGGAGAACATGACCAGTTCTTGTCTTGTATCATGCTCCACAGTTTGTACCGTGCGTATGAATATTGTTTCTCTTGTTCTTTGCAAGGTCTCCAGGCCCTACAAGCAAGCTGAATTTGAGATCATGTTTGGGGAGGGTGTTAGTAAATTGGTCAGTCTACAAAGTTTTCAGCTTTTGTCGTCTGATCTCATTAGATATTTTCCTAAAAAACTAAATTTCATACAGGGTTGTATTATTGATTGTGCCGAGCTGATGGAAGTTGTTGCAAAGAAGGGATCATGGTATAGTTACAAAGATATAAGGTATGCCAGCAGCTTAGAAGAATATTTTTATCTTGGCTTGTGAATGTGTTAGCAAAACATTACCTTCTAGGAGCTATCCCTTCATGCCATTTGGAATGAAAGGTGATCCTAAAAACATAAAGTGATTCTCCTCAGTCCCATTTCCATGTGAACTTAATGTGTTTTTTTGCTAGCTATATCTTATACACTTTTGTCCTGTTCATCTTTTGTGGTACTTGCTGTAACTTTTTACGGCCTATGAGTTGCATTTTATCTTAATTGGCTTAAATTTCAGGATTTTATGAAGATATGGATGTTACACATATATGCTTAAATTTTAGGATTATGAAATTAGGAATGTTTGTTGCATTTATATCTGTGTAGGCAACTAGCCAGAAAACTCCAAGGTGGCCTCACATAATTCCTTGGTGTTTTAAACTTTTAGCGACTGTTTAGGGGTTAAGATATACTGCTTCAGAATTCTGCATGTGGATCTGCACACCCCAGAACAGGGCCATTCTTCAAATAATAGACATAACCGTATTTATCTTATTATGTAACTTCATTGAAACTCAACTGACATTCTCCATTAGATTATATTTCTTATTTGACCTTTAGCTTTCCATGGATACGCTGTAGCTTTCATGTGTTCCTTCTTTGTTTAATTTTTATCGTACAGATTGGGTCAAGGTAGAGAAAAGGCACTGCAGTACCTCCGAGAGAACCCAACCGTCTGCGATGAGATAGAAAAGGTTTGTTTCATTTGTGTTTAGTCATGTAGACATGAGTCTGCTACAACCTACACTGACAAGTATTGAACCCCCACCAATGCTGCTTAATTTTCCAAATTTGAGTTTCATCTCTATTTATTTCACCCTGTCTCAGTAATCATTTCCAAACATTCCTGTCATGATATAACCGTTCCTTTACCTGCTTCCGCATAATGTGTGCAGGTAGTCCGAGCCATGATACCTGAAGGAACAAGGCATATGGCCATGCTAGCTTTCGGACAGTCATCATCACAACCTGAAGAGGAAGAAGTATATGATGAGTGAGCGACTAATCATCAAGTTCTGAAGATGACAGCTTCTAATTCGTCCATCCAGGAAAATTCTGAGCCTTTTGACCCCATGGCGGTGGATGGCTACCCTTCGTCAAACCATGTTGCTTGTTAGGATTTTGATCTGTTGCTGCAGTACCACCATCATGTACCATTGGGGGAAGGCAATTTGTAGAGAAATGGGGCACTGATAAGTTCGGATTAATGAAGCTGGAAAGTTTTGTCTACTATGTTCAATCCTTTGAATTAGTTGTGAGCCATGACGATATATTTGTCTCCAATATCTGCCCAACGATTTACCAAGCAAAAGAAAACATGTAGAGTTAACTGTGTTTTCTTCCACGTCTGATTCGTGAACTACTACCTTAAAGATGAGATTAAAAAAATGTTGAATAAATGTTCACTTAATAAATCAAGAACGTTCTAAAATGTACTACTCGCTCCGTTTGCTAGTGTAAGAGAATCTCCAATGTGCTGACCCATTTGGTCCGGCGGCGGGCCAATAACACAGCCCAACGAGCACGGTCCATTTAGGAAATCCGGACAGCTGCCCTTTTTCTATCCGTTTTAACCCATTTCTGGCCCAAATTGGGAAAGGATCTGCGTCCCCGTGGATGGCTTGCACATCCGTCCCGTGTCCCATCCTTGGCCGCATATCCCAAATTGGGGAAGGATTTGCATTGCCGCGGATGCGCGTGGACGGCTTGTACATCCGCCCCGTGTGTGTCCCGTCCTTGGCCCGCAGATCATCCACTCCCAACCGTCGCCGACTTCATTTAATGTGGGTGGTGGAACTCTTTATATGCCCTCCCCCCTCCCCCGCAGCAAACCCTAGCACACCCCAAACCCTGGCTTTGACCTCACTCTTCCGACCACGACCGCCACCCAGAATTCTAGATCCAACCGCCTGAATGGATCCGCAGCCGCGGTGCAACATCTCATCGACCAGATCGACCGCGCGGGGCGGACCACGCAGGGGCACCAACGTGGCAGCTTTCTCTCGATGCATGGTAACGAGCCCCGCGTGGGCCGGTATCATTCTGCAGCCACCGAGGCTCTCGCTGCCGGAGCAGGTGAGAAGGACCTAGCATAGACCTAAAACCCTAGATCCAACATGCGCCTGCAACTGCTCCTGCCGACCCCGCCTGGTTGGCGGACATCAATTGGAGCAGCATCGACGAGGACGGCTTTGTCTACACCGTCGACGTCGATGACACGCATGAGAACGATGAGGGCTTGCGGCTCACATGGAACCGGATGCCCAAAGTGCGACATCTTTCATCGCTATTCGAAGGGAGCAGAGCGAAAGGGAGGAAGCCACCCACCAACAAAGGCACTCCATCCGCGCAATAGAGATCGCGACGCGCCTGTTCTGCCGCAAGCGTACACGGTGCACGCAGGCCAAGGAGACCGGTGCAAGCTGCTCAAACTGAGATGCCAAGGAGTAAGGAGGAGGAACCATCAAGTCCGTCACCTGCCCCGGCCATGGCAAAGGAAGAGCCAGCAAGTCCGTCAAGGAACTGACATTGGTGAACGGACAACGACGTCGCCTAGAGGGGGGGGGGGTGAATAGGCGATTAAAACTTTTCCGGTTAAAGCTTGCTAAATGCGGAAATAAACTAGGTGTTTAAATTAACAAGCATACAACCTAAATATTCTATGGCCAACTAGATGCACCAACAACTTATGCTAAGCAATACAAGTAACAAGGTGATAGCAAGATATATAACTTCAAGCTCGAAGGCTATCACAATGTAAATTGCATAAGTAAAAAGCTCGGGTATAGAAATAACCGAGGCACACGGAGACGAAGATGTATTCCCGAGTTCCTCCCACAAAGGGGAGTACGTCTCGTTGGAGGGGTGTGAGCTCACCACGAATGCCTACTCAACGCCACAAAGGCCTCACCCTATTCTCCGATGAACCCCGCCACAAAGGCCTAGTTCACCTTCCACTATTGGCAACCTTCAAACCCGAGGCACGCATCCACAACTCAATTGGAGCCTCTCGGTGTCACCACAATCTTGGGGCATGCATCCACAACTCAATTGGAGGCTCCCAAGGACACTACAAGTCGTCTAGGGTCCAAGACTCAAGAGTAACAAGCTCACAAACTTTCAACTTCCACGAATCCTCGTGGAGAGAGCAAACCGATGCAACCGATGCAAATGGCAAGAGCGCAAGTGCTCAAATCCTTCACTCTCAAATTCCAACAAAGCAACAAATGCTTATGGGGGAATAAGAGAGGAAGAACAATGGAGGAGAAACACCAAGAACTCCAAGATCAAGATCTACTAAGTTTCCCTCACTAAGAAGGAAGATGGATTGGTGGAAATGTAGATCTAGATCTCCTCTCTCTTTTCCCTCAAAGATATGCAAGAACCATAGGAGGGATTGGGAGAGGGGCAAGCTTTCCAAGGTCAACAATGGTGGGGGAGAGGGAGAAAAACAAGCTTGGAAGACTTGGGGACCAATGGGGAAGAAAGCCCCCTTAAATAGGTCCCCACAAAAACTAGCCGTTTTATGTGCAGTCTGAGCAGGATATTTCGAAATATCCGGTTCAAAACTGGACAGGAATATCCGGTCCGAAGTGAATAATCCGGTTCAAATAATCCGGTTCACTCTAGTGAGAAATATAGTCTGAAAACTGCCCAAACCGGAATATCCGGTGTGCCCCGAATAATCCGGTTCAAATAATCCGGTTCACTCCAGAAAGTTTTGACTCTGGTCCTTAGCCGTTTTCGAGCAAAAACTCCGGAGTGGAGGGACAGATGCCAACCGGATATTCCGGTTCAAACTTGAACCGGAATTTCCGCCCCTCGCAAGACTAACAAAAACAACAACACGAAAACTGCAATAACTTTTTCATCCGGACTCCGTTTTTGATGATCTTGGGCTCATTGAAATCACCACAACGAGCACTACAATAATATGCATAGAAACATCATTGTCCAGCAATGAAAGATAAAACCAAATGGGGAAAGGTTTTGGCCTCTCAAAAAGGAACAACCGGTAAAACCTCCTACATGAAAACGCACGTAACTTTTGCGAATGAACTCCGAACGGGGTAAATCCAATTGCATTGGAAAGATAATAGCAAGGAGTATACAAATAGAAGTATGGAGAAGTTAACACACATGGAAGGTGTGGGAACATTCTCAAGGACGAGCGGAATATTTTCACCACCGAAAACGCAACACGTTTTTCTTACGAAATCCGTTTTCGAGAAACCAAGACTTGTCATGAAGATCACGACAAGCACTAAAACCCAAAGGAGACAAAAGCCAAATAAGAACCAAGAAAGATGATATGCAAAGTATGCAAAAGTTTGAGCTCTCCATAACGATTCGATCGAGTTACTCACTTGAGAGCCCCTCTTGATAGTACGACTATCTATCCTATAACCCGGTCTCCCAAAGACACGAGACCGGTAAAATAGAAAACCTATCAAGATTATACCTTTGCCTTGAGCATTCCACTTGATCTAGATGATGACGATCTTGACTCTCTCAAGTTGGATCTTCTTTCTTGATTGCGCTTGCTAGCACAAACTCCGCTTGATGAAGACTTGCAAGTTGCTCCCCCATACACCATTATGGAAGAGACTAGCTCCCCCATACACCATTATGGGAGAGACCCTTCGGCAAATCTTCACAAGGCCACAATCTCCAAAAGGGTGGCAAGCATCAAGCATAGGATATCTTCTAGATGCTTCACTTGAGCTTCCACGTCAAGCTAGATGACAAACACCGCTTGACGACGACATAGACCATGGGCTATATGAAATCTTCCTTTTGGTTCATGCCCATGGAAAGATACCTAACCAAACATAGATATGCGACACACACATATCATGGGTTAGTTCACAAATCTATATTGACAATTGCTTACCATACCATGAGATACACAATCCCACTTGGTACAACTTGTAGCTTTGTGTGCTGATCGCTTTCTTGATCAACCTTGTATATTTGCTTCTCACTTCTAAAGATGATGTCTTCAAGATGATAATGAAAGATCACCTAATCCTTTTCTTCAAGACACACTAGCAATAAGCTCAACTCAAACCATGACCATTCTTCATATAAATCCTTGAATGTAACAATGGCCATCAAGGAAGCTAATAGAGTTCAACACATGAACTCCACTATTTCCTATGGACAAGATCTACAAAGATAACTCAATGCAAACATTAGTCCATAAGGATTGTCATTAATTACCAAACCACATATGGGGGAACCATGCGCTTTCAATCTCCCCTATTTTGGTAATTGATGACAATCCCTTTTTACGAGGGTTTATATGATGAATAAAGCAAACATGCTAAACAAGAGCAAGGATGCAATAGCATGGAAAGGCAAATGCTTAAGAACGAAACTAAAGCATAAACCAAATTCCCTTAAACCGTCTAAACTTCTCCCCCATTGGCATCCATTGCCGAAATGGGCAAAAGGATTAGAAGGCCAATATAGTAAGAGCTCCCCCATAGTGTATGCATTCCTCATGATATGAGTGAAATCAAGTGCATATCTCCAACTATGAATAGATGGAGGGAGATCAAACTATATTGAGGATCCAAAGATTTACAAGCAAAGTAAAATTGAAGGATACTTTCACAAAGAAGCAACCAACCACAAGGATCCGAAAAACCGATTGACCAACATCAATATTTTGATAGGATCAACCAAGTGTTCTAGAAAATCAAGAGGGAACTCCCCAAGGTACATGCACAATGTTAGATTTGAATTACTATATAATGTGCACAACATGGAATCATCACTCCCTTCTAGATAATTTTGAACACAAACAAGAGCAAGAGATTAGATTGGAAATGAAGCAAATAAACTTGCAAACAAACAAAAGTTGAGCAATGAAGATCAAGAAGTGACAAATAAAGACTTACTCAACCGAAATAGATGCGTGTGACAAGGAAAAACATTTTTAGGAGACTAATAGGATGATAGAATCATCAACATAGTCTTTCAATATAGGAGGCACATAGTGCATATCATGTCTTTCCCATACACACAAACCATCAAATGATAAAACACATAGGTCCACAAGCTTATTAAGATGCAAAAGGAATACCAAAACAAAAGCAAAGCTTGTGCCTTTTAGGAACCACCAAGGAATATAAATCAATAAAAGGTGGTCACTAACGAAATAGAATATCAAAAAAGATGTAACTATTATCGTGTGTATAAGTTTCTAAGTGAACAACAATCACAAAGATATATATCCACAAAGAAACATGCACACACAAAATAGGTACAAAGGTGAAGAACATGATATCCAAGAGAAGTTCATTAATATACCAATACGATTTTTGCTTGAAAGCAAAGCACTAAGCTTAATTTTATCTTAAAGGGATATATATGAACAACCAAAACTCATCAAAGCATCACAAATATCACAAGGGAAAAGTGATAGTTGGAATGCTTCGAGAAAGGTAACGCATATCACAAAAGATTCAAATGGTTTTTGAGAATTCATCAATATTGCATATGAGATACTTCAAGAAGAAGTTGCTAGATTAAACTACTTGGGATTGGTGAATCATGGAAATGATTATAAATATCCCCTTAGTATGTAATCATCCCGGCTTACTCATGGTTGCAATAAAGATGTTTTTTTATAAGACATTTGCAAGAACCAAATGAAATGCAACAAAGGGAAATCATGCGAAGATGCAACCTACACAAGGTTGAAAGCTAGAAATGTGTGCATGAGATAGATACTTGTTACCGAGACGACATAGGTGATGAAGAGGATGCGAGTTTGATAATCATCGAAGCTTGACTCCTATAAAACCATGTTGAGAACACCTTCCTTATGAATGGAGCAAGCAACCAATGTATCTCCATTGTACCTAAAACAAAATTCAAGTACAAAATGGTACCCAAACTCATTGGGTCCAAAGTAGTTAGAACAACTACAATACATAGGACAAACTCCAAGTAAATATGTGCATATTAATATGAATTTGAATTTCATGCACATCTTAGCCATTTAGGATTTGATGGAGTTTATCCTATATATTGGATCAACGAAAGTAAGCATGCCAAAAGATATATATATATATATAGTAAATATGCATGCACAAAACTTTCAAGAACTAAAACAAGACACAAATTGGACAAAGAACTAATTAAACCAAGAAGCCACTCACAAGAGTGAAAAGAAAGAGAATTGTCCAAAATATATCAAGACCCAAATCAACACATGATTGAGGAAACCAAAAAGAGAGGATACCAAAAAAAAAAACATAAAAGAGTAAACAAACCCTCTACACTTTTCATGATAGCACACAAAGTACCAAGACGAAAAATGTTTGTCTTCCAAAGAGACAAGTCATTGGGATAACAAACAAATTTAAAGACAACAAGTGTTCAAATGCATATAGGATAGTTCTTCCAATAATAGTGCATTATTTATGATCTTGCATTTGAATACAAAATGCACACAATGGAATCATTACTCTCCATATATATTATTCAAACACTAGTCATGTTTAAATAAAAACAATTAGATGCAATACCAATTTAAGGAATGGTTATCTACTCAAAGTAGGATAGCTTCCCCAAGAATATTGCAACCCAAAGAAGTATGACTTTGACCATAAGTGCACGAGTATGGGATCATTGCTTTTCCTAACTCAAGAAAGCATACAACAAATTTTGAGTAGAGCAAGGAAGACACAAAGGAGATTGAACCAAACAAAACCTTGGCAAGAAAGAATGCAATCTTGGAGCAATGGCCAAAGTAAATATGATCAATAAACTTACCACAAGTTATTATAACTTGTCAAAGACAAGAGATGTATGGAGATATTTCTCGGTGGTAGATTTGTTCACAATCATATTCACAAAACATAAGCATGTGGTAAAAGATAGGAATAAAAACATGCTTAGATAGAGATTCTTGAAGGCTTCAAATAAAAACCGAAAAGCAAGGCAACAATAAACTCTCTAACAAACAAGATACCAAAGAAGAGAGACACAAGATATTTTAAGTAAATATGGAACTTGTTTGAGCAACATGCCACTTAGGAACAAGATAACTAGAATATCAACTCTAGGTGGCAATACCTCACATGTTCACATTTTCTAGGCTTGTAATATGCACATAGCTTATTACTCCCCCATAATGTGATAATCCCTTGAAATCAATAAGAGGCAAAAATAAATTCAACTAGAGAAAGTTAATGGACATTTAGAAATGAATTTCTCATGAGAATGACATACCACATAGAGAATAGATAATATTGATATATCAACACTAAGTGGTATTCCTCATGTACACACATTTTAGGATAGTAAAGTGCAAAGCATATTACTCCCCCAAAATGGGATAGTCCATTAATCTCCCAAAGAGCCAACTAAGATAAGCAATGAAATCAATGAAGGCTCAACACAAAGAACACAAGTACATGGAGTGCAAACCAACAAACATAACTAGATTACTCAAGATAGGTGAGTAGGAAGCACAACATATACAAACACATGCTAGAAACAAAACTAACATATGCAAGGGAGCAAGCAACTTTCAATGTATATAGATTTAAATACAAGTTACCGCTTGGAGGAACATTGGGTAAGAGATATATATAATCCAAGTGACTTGGCTTGAGGAAATATAATTGATGAAGATCCCTTAATTCTTCATGAAATAGCCAAGTCTCCAATGCCCTCCATCTCCACCTATTGATCAAGTTTGAGCTTGTTGGTCCCCAACCAAGTTGGGTCCTAAGAGGTTAGTCACAATAGGTTTGGCAACCCAAATGGTTCTTTTCTTGACACCACTTGGAGCACCATGGCAAACACATTGCCCACATTATCCTTCCTAATAGAATAAACATCATCAACAAGGATAGGGTTGGATAATGTACCATTAGTGCATGAAGAAGCAAAATGTCCCTTCTTGCGACAAAGGTAGCAACATCGACTCTTTTCTCTCTTCTCAATAGGCTTCTCAACAAGAGGAGAATTGGCTTGAGTCTTGTTAGGAGGTGGCCGTTGTTCAACTCGTGGTTGAGCATGAGATTGAACAATAGGCCTCTTCCCTAGTTGCTTCTCACTAAGAGGCTTCTTCTTCAAAGGGCAAGATCTAACATGGTGCCCTTCAATCTTGCACTTGAAGCAAATAATCTTGGACGAATCTTTTTCTTGTTCTTGTCCCTTCTTCTTGTCAATAATGGACTTGTTCTTGATATTGGAGTTGAATCCAAGTCCACTCTTGTCATTGGGAAGTCTTTGCACTCTCAACATCTTGTCAAGTGTGAAACTCCCTTCATGACACTTTTCCAAGTCTTTCTTCAAAGAAGTGACTTGGGCCTTGAGCTCTTTATTTTCCTCTACATGGTTAGAAACAACACAAGAGCTAGAGGAAGTATATGCTTCATTGTTAGAGCAACAAGGCAAGGAAAGCAATTCATCACAAGATGTAGAAACATTATGGGAGGATGAATTACTAATACCAGAACAAGGCAATATAGCATTAATAGAAGAGATTGTTCTAGTAACCACATGAGGCTCACAAGATGTTACCTTTGTAGTGATAGCCTCAAGAGCTAATTTTAGCTTGGTATGGGATGCTATAAGATCCTCATGAGAGCTAGATAGCTTTTCATGACTTTCTTCCAATTTCCCACACTTGCTAGTCATTAACTCAAGTTGAGCCCTTAGCTCAACATTCTCCTTCAACAAAGATGATTCACAAGATGTGGAGTTAGTAGTACAAGCATCATTAGAAATATAAGAAGATAACTTGGCAAGCTCATTATTTAACCTAGAGTTTTCCTCAATTTGATTAGCATTGCCAACAACAAATTCAACCTTTTCATTTTTAAGCACTTTATATTTAGCATTGGTATGGTCACGTGCTTTAGTGAGATAGGCTATTTGTTCATTATAGAGCTCCTCAATAGATTCAAGTTTCTCCTCAAGAGTAACTCGGAGCTCATACTCCTTCCTCAAGGGACATAGTGAGGGATGCTTTTTCATCGGCATCACTTCTTTCAATCTCACCTTTAGTTTCAATGATTTTAGCGCTATAAATAGCAAAAGCCAATATTTCACTAAAAGGAGTGATAGCTTTACTACCTTTAGGGAGATCAAGAAGAACCAACTCACCCTTCTCCATTAAGGAGGCCTCATCCTCATACTCTCCATAAGATAAATCCTGATCCTCATCATCACAAGATGTAGTAGGTTCCAAAGGTGGAGATACCTTTGAATCCCTAGCCATAAGGCACAAGTGAGGATAGGAAGGTGATGAAGAGAGAATGCATGAGGCTACATTGAGGTCCATGTCATGTTCCAACAAAAGTTGGGATTCCTCTACATTGTTAGTCACACAAGTACTAGAGGAAATGGAAGCATTGTTTTTATGAAAACAAGACATAGGAAGCATATCATCATGAGATTTAGTTAAACAACTATTACATGATATGCAAGGACTATCAACACTAGCATGTATGGAATTTTGAGTGCTAGAAGATATTAAGTCCAAAGATAGATCATTGCAATGGGATAGAGATGAAGTATAGTCAATAGCAAATTCACTATCCACAATGCAATTTCTATCACCACTCACCATATCATTACCTTGTGACAAATCACATGTTGGTGGAGTGGATAAAGATGTGAACTCATCACGGCCGGAAGTGTATGGAGAACAATCATCCTCAAAAATATTGGACACATCATATATATCTTGAAGTTTTGTCCATAGCTCATGAGCATTCCGAAAAGGCATGATTGATTCAATAACTACATCGCTCAAAAAGCACAAGAGACCATTAGATACAAGAGTATCGAGATAAGAGTTTTCCTTATCCTCTAAAGATAAATCTTGAGAATCATTTGGAGGAGGAAAATCCATATCTACAATTCTCTTAACATACTTTGGACCCATGTGCGTAAGAAATTTAAGAATGCGAATTTTCCAAACATCAAAGTTTCTACCATAGAATATAAAAGCGGGATCATGTTCTATTTCTCTAAACAACATCGTACTCTCTAGGATGTAAAGCCTAATAAAGAGAGACGAGGCTCTGATACCAATTGAACGGACAACGACGTCGCCTAGAGGGGGGTAAATAGGCGATTAAAACTTTTCCGGTTAAAGCTTGCTAAATGCGAAAATAAACTAGGTGTTTAAATTAACAAGCATACAACCTAAATATTCTATGGCCAACTAGATGCACCAACAACTTATGCTAAGCAATACAAGTAACAAGGTGATAGCAAGATATATAACTTCAAGCTCGAAGGCTATCACAATGTAAATTGCATAAGTAAAAAGCTCGGGTATAGAAATAACCGAGGCACACGGAGACGAAGATGTATTCCCGAGTTCCTCCCACAAAGGGGAGTACGTCTTGTTGGAGGGGTGTGAGCTCACCACGAATGCCTACTCAACGCCACAAAGGCCTTACCCTATTCTCCGATGAACCCCGCCACAAAGGCCTAGTTCACCTTCCACTATTGGCAATCTTCAAACCCGAGGCACGCATCCACAACTCAATTGGAGGCTCTCGGTGTCACCACAATCTTGGGGCACGCATCCACAACTCAATTGGAGGCTCCCAAGGACACCACAAGTCGTCTAGGGTCCAAGACCCAAGAGTAACAAGCTCACAAACTTTCAATTTCCACGAATCCTCGTGGAGAGAGCAAACCGATGCAACCGATGCAAATGGCAAGAGCGCAAGTGCTCAAATCCTTCACTCTCAAATTCCAACAAAGCAACAAATGCTTATGGGGGAATAAGAGAGGAAGAACAATGGAGGAGAAACACCAAGAACTCCAAGATCAAGATCTACTAAGTTTCCCTCACTAAGAAGGAAGATGGATTGGTGGAAATGTAGATCTAGATCTCCTCTCTCTTTTCCCTCAAAGATATGCAAGAACCATAGGAGGGATTGGGAGAGGGGCAAGCTTTCCAAGGTCAACAATGGTGGGGGAGAGGGAGAAAAACAAGCTTGGAAGACTTGGGGACCAATGGGGAAGAAAGCCCCCTTAAATAGGTCCCCACAAAAACTAGCCGTTTTATGTGCAGTCTGAGCAGGATATTTCGAAATATCCGGTTCAAAACTGGACAGGAATATCCGGTCCGAAGTGAATAATCCGGTTCAAATAATCCGGTTCACTCTAGTGAGAAATATAGTCTGAAAACTGCCCAAACCGGAATATCCGGTGTGCCCCGAATAATCCGGTTCAAATAATCTGGTTCACTCCAGAAAGTTTTGACTCTGGTCCTTAGCCGTTTTCGAGCAAAAACTCCGGAGTGGAGGGACAGATGCCAACCGGATATTCCGGTTCAAACTTGAACCGGAATTTCCGCCCCTCGCAAGACTAACAAAAACAACAACACGAAAACTGCAATAACTTTTTCATCCGGACTCCGTTTTTGATGATCTTGGGCTCGTTGAAATCACCACAACGAGCACTACAATAATATGCATAGAAACATCATTGTCCAGCAATGAAAGATAAAACCAAATGGTGAAAGGTTTTGGCCTCTCAAAAAGGAACAACCGGTAAAACCTCCTACATGAAAACGCACGTAACTTTTGCGAATGAACTCCGAACAGGGTAAATCCAATTGCATTGGAAAGATAATAGCAAGGAGTATACAAATAGAAGTATGGAGAAGTTAACACACATGGAAGGTGTGGGAACATTCTCAAGGACGAGCGGAATATTTTCACCACCGAAAACGCAACAAGTTTTTCTTACGAAATCCGTTTTCGAGAAACCAAGGCTTGTCATGAAAATCACGACAAGCACTAAAACCCAAAGGAGACAAAAGCCAAATAAGAACCAAGAAAGATGATATGCAAAGTATGCAAAGATTTGAGCTCTCCATAACGATTCGATCGAGTTACTCACTTGAGAGCCCCTCTTGATAGTACGACTATCTATCCTATAACCCGGTCTCCCAAAGACACAAGACCGGTAAAATAGAAAACCTATCAAGATTATACCTTTGCCTTGAGCATTCCACTTGAGCTAGATGATGACGATCTTGACTCTCTCAAGTTGGATCTAATTTCTTGATTGCGCTTGCTAGCATAAACTCCGCTTGATGAAGACTTGCAAGTTGCTCCACCATACACCATTATGGAAGAGACTAGCTCCCCCGTAAACCATTATGGGAGAGACCCTTAGGCAAATCTTCACAAGGCCACAATCTCCAAAAGGGTGGCAAGCATCAAGCATAGGATATCTTCTAGATGCTTCACTTGAGCTTCCACGTCAAGCTAGATGACAAACACCTTTTGACGTCGACATAGACCATGGGCTATATGAAATCTTCCTTTTGGTTCATGCCCATGGAAAGATACCTAACCACACATAGAGATGCGACACACACATATCATGGGTTAGTTCACAAATCTATATTGACAATTGCTTACCATACCATGAGATACACAATCCCACTTGGTACAACTTGTAGCTTTGTGTGTTGATCGCTTTCTTGATCAACCTTGTATCTTTGCTTCTCACTTCTAAAGATGATGTCTTCAAGATGATAATGAAAGATCACCTAATCCTTTTCTTCAAGACACACTAGCAATAAGCTCAACTCAAACCATGACCATTCTTTATATAAATCCTTGAATGTAACAATGGCCATCAAGGAAGCTAATAGAGTTCAACACATGAACTCCATTATTTCCTATGGATAAGATCTACAAAGATAACTCAATGCAAACATTAGTCCATAAGGATTGTCATTAATTACCAAAACCACATATAGGGAAACCATGCGCTTTCAATTGGGACTTCAAATTTCTCAAGGAGCCCCTCCATTTCCTCAAAGCGGAAGCCCCCTCCAAAACTCCTCATTATTATAGCACTAGGAATTAAAATGTAACACTAGGAGTGCATTTTTATTATCAAATTCATTGAAAATCTATAAAAAGTTATGTTTCAAAAAATGACCAAACCAGGGAAGGGCAGACCAAATGAGTCCGCGGGTTGGGTCAGTGCCTCAGTGGACAGTTATGTTTCAAAAAATGACCAAACCAGGGAAGGGCAGACCAAATGAGTCCGCGGGTTGGGTCAGTGCCTCAGTGGACAGAAATGGCCGTACGCCTGTCCATTTGGCGGCCTAAATGGGTTGGCACAATGGAGATGCTCTAAGAACTTATTACTAAAATGAGTGAGTATACATACGAATCAACAAAAAACTATAAGGCCTTATATTTTATGAGCGGAGGGAGTACTTCATTTGATCAGACGTATTTGATTGGCAACCCACGGCAGTTTCTACTTTGGTTGGTTTTGGGGGATCTAAGAAATCTGTTGGCACCAAATTTGGAAAATTCAGGTTCCATTACTGTCATCTGTAGCTTGTTTTCTTGAGTACAATATTGAGCTAGCACACTCGGAAACAACGCATCAGTAAACACATTTACACATATAAGGCACGGTATATCGAATCAGCAGCTCAAATGCGGCGAAGAGATGCCAGTCTCCTCTCCAGATCGTCAACTTCAGCGGCATCTGGTTCAGGTGCCACATTTCTCGCTGGAGCCGCATTCCTGCTAGCACAACATTTGCATCAGGTAAAGGCACAAATACAAGGCCCAGAACAAAAAGAAAAAACATGATTTATCTATTGGCATGGACATTTTAACTATGATTGTGGAGAAAGAAATAATTGTATACCGTGCTTGGTTGTTCTCGGCTTTCTTGTTACTGGCTCCAATACGGCCTTTAGGCGCGGAAGACAGCTGCATTATCACGGACGTGTCAAAATCAGTATTCAGATTAAGATTCAGAACCTACAACACCCAACCGTTGGCATGTGTAGAAGAATTAATTTACCTGAGAAGCCACATCAACTCCAATTTCATCCAGTACCTGCATCGAGGGAATCGCATATCATTTAGGGAAGGTCTAAAAACTAATCATGCTTGGTTGTTTTTAGCCTTGCTTAGCAACAAGAAGCTGAGTGGCAAGGCTAGGATTGTCCTGGCTCGAGTTCCAAACGCACAGAAAGTTGACAACGGTGCCAAAAATGGTTGCACACCATGGAGAGCCAAAACACTCTCCCTTGTCAACAAGCGCATAAGATCTCACCACAGATCCAAATTAACCAATACACTTCTTTTCTTTTTGGAAAATGCCATGAAAGAGTTACTAAGGAGAACAGTTCTATGATATGTGAGAATTCCTCTGGAGCAGAATATAGTTAGCATTTTACCTGGTTCGTGAGCTCTTCTGTTTCCTCTTCAGCCTCATCTTTATCTAGTGTTTCGTCGATGGCATCAGACATCATCTCAAGCTGCATAGAAATAATTATTGATCTTAATTTTCAGAGAAACAATTTTAATGGTTGCTGACAGCTAGGACATTTCTTCTAAAACATTTGTAAGAATAGCCTCGGATCTGACAAAAAGATTCAGCATCCTCTGTGAAAGCATTCTTGTAACTATGTCCCTGTAAGGGTGCTATGTACTACTACCTCTGTTCCTCAAACAAGACGCATATTTTTAGTCAAAAGCCAACATAGTGTGGTTTTGACCAATTTTATAGACAAAAATAAGAACATCCACAATATTTAATAAATATACTGTGAAAATATAGTCTACGGTGGATTAAGAACATCCACAATATTTAATTAATATACTGTGAAAATATAGTCTGCGGTGGATCTATTGACATTGATTTGGTATTCTAGATGTTTACATTTTTATTTACATGATTGATCTAACTTATAATATGCTGGCTTTTGACTAAATTATACGACTTATTATTTTGACATAGCTAAAATTATTCTAAGATGATGTATTGATTCATACTTGATAAGAATATCTGAAACGGCGCAATGGAGGGAAACATAGCAAATGAGCATACAAAGTGACAAAAGGATTTCTCAGAACACATGGATATGGAGTGTAAGCGCAAATAATTTGTGTGGTCGATGATATCTCAGAATGCTCATACAGTGTAGTGTAGATCATGAGAAGACCCGAATAATACGATAAATGATAAATCATCCCCACAAAACAGTGATTGCATCTGGTGCTAACTCATGGGATGCCAACAATAAATACAATCATTTCCTCAAAAGAATGCCTGCATCTGGCACTAACTTGCAGGGTTATCTTTGCTCCCCTGATATAGTTTACTCATATATGTGCGTAATAAATAACCAACAAACATATCTATATAACGTGATATAGCTAAGAACCTCCACTTAACACCACGGTACAGAAACCATCAAGTCCAACTCGTAAAATCTGTATAATGCGATGTAACTAACAGCACAGTAAACAAATAAAGCACGTTAGAAATGTTATTACCGTCATGTCCAGTTGAGTTGATTGCTTCTGAAACTCTCTCATGACCTTCATCTGCTTCGTTGGTTCCATTTGCTAAGAGAAAAATAGAGAAGTCAGCAATCATCTCAGGATACACAATTCAAAAATAAGTTCACATGCAAAACTGATTAGAGATTGGAAAAGATTGATAGTTTAAGAACAGCCAACCAAACATGGCTACCTTTCATCCTACCTTATTCATTGCTGCCATCGCTTTGCTTGCGCCTTTCATTCCAGCAGATATTGAAGTCCCGGCATGCAGTGCCTATATCATGGTTGATACACAGTAGTAAGCATATTTTGTTCATGATTGGAACTTGCAATTGCATATATCAAACTGAAAGCTAAACATACCTGTGTATGAGTAGCTACTCCACGTATCTGTGCCCTTGTACCTTGTAAATTGACAATTTGTTGCCTAAGCCTGACTAATTGCCGAGCTAGAATTTTTGTTGCTGCCTAGAGCAATAGAGAACATCTATTCTAAGACATCAAGAAGAATATTGTTATGATCGGGATCTTCCACAAAATCCTAACATACTTACCTCATTTCCAGTCTTAGCAGTCTTCTTGATCTCAGCAACTAGCTTCTTCTCCTGGAATAATACCACTATGGAATTAGGAAAACGAACAGTAGTGTGTACACAAACCATTTCAGAGTGGTAATGACACTACCATAACGCGCCAGTAATAAACAAAGATGCTGCTTCTGTATCACACATTCACACCTTACTGGACTAGACTGGTGCGTTTTGCACTTATAGAGCATAAGGGTATGGCAGCGTAAGAGGGTATCAAAGACTCTAGGAATTTGAGGCACCTCACAGCCTTATTAGGAGTGTGTATAAAAATACAGCACAACTTTCATTTGCCACTTTACTGAAGAAGACAAATATACATTGATTTGTAAGGTCCAAAATGAAGCCTCAACTTGAGTATGGCACTGATCAGGTTTTTTCAATTTGTTGCTTTAATTGTTGAACAAAGAATCCAAAAACAAATAATAGTGACTATTTCCGAGAAAGTGGTTCTTGGTACTATCAGCTTTAGTACCACTGGCCAATGAGTGTGACAACATACTAACCCTATCTCATCTCAGGAGCAAACCTATGGTCTGGTGCATAGCATGCTAGAATAGTATGATATCAGCTCTTCATCAGTAGAAGTAAGCGAATGTTTTCATGCCCTTTGGTGGTTGACATCTATTCTATTCTACTCCAGTATTACCAGTGGGACTAGTATCACACTCCTTTGAGACAAAATTTCTATGCGCTCCACCAAACCAATCAATTACTCGTACTATGAGAACAATGGATTCAGCCCAACCAATCAACTTTGTGAAATCTTGTCGTTATTCGCCTTTTAGAAGAAGAACAAGATTGTAAGACCTTTACTTACTACATACCTCCATTTGCAGGGAGCCGATCTCTCGCTCAACTCCTAAAATATGTAGAAGAGAGAAATGGTGTCAGAAATGAGCACATTGCCAACTACATTTTCTCCAAGAGCTGCTACTTAAGCTATTCTTCACTGTCTGTTAAAAATCTTATCCTGTGCAATTCTGTTACATGATATATATCATCGACTGTGGGAGAAAGACAACCAAAATTTCTGCACTTGTGCAGGTTTTCTGTCAATAGAGCAGAGGTTCAAATGCCACATGCATAACTGTCGAAGTGGCCGTTTTTAAGCTATTTCCGGGAGCAATATGAACTTACAGCAGTACCTCGGAGCAATATGAAGAACAGACAGAAAAGAAGAGGAGATTTTGTTCTCACCTCTTGTGGCGACTGACATCTCTCGCTTGCTAGTCCTGAGAGCCTCTGCACAAGCGACAACAGCATCAGGTCATTAGTTCACCACACCAAACCTCCACAGTCTGTTGTTCAGCTCACAAATTGCCGCACCCATGAACTCAGGGAGTTCTCCAATTCCCAATTTCCCACATACACAGAATATTCTTAATTTCTCTTTATCCACGAAAGCACAGCCGCTAGTTTACCCTAAAACCCTATCTACTGAAGCACCCAGAAAAAAAAGGTTCCTGTTCAAGAAGGCAAAAATCCGTCAAAGATCTCGCCTTTGGATCACGGAAACAGCCGAATCTTCGAAGCCCGCACCGCAGATCAGATCAAATCGGTGAGACCGATACGGAAGAAATCGAGGCGAGTGTAGAAATCCGCTCGCGTCCCAGAAAATCCCCCATCTAAAAACAAAGAAATAAGGCGAATCGAAGAACTGAACCGCACCTTTGGGGTCGACCTTCTTCTTGAAGATGTTCATGGCTGCTAGATCGCTCGAGCACAGAGAAACTCTCTTTCTCTCTCTCTCTCTCTATCTAACAGATTTGGGAGTTGAGAGAGGCGCCTTCCTTTTTCCCCTGTCTTCGTGCGAGGAAGACGGCGCCGAGCCCAACGGGTAGTCTACAGGCTTTTGGGCTTTTTAGTAGCCGTTGCAACGTTGAACGGAATGTATATCTAGAAACACCGACACAGTTCAACCATGCGCCGTGAAGTGTGGGTCCCACTGTGTGCTGGGTCCACCATGTCAGTGTATCACCTTGTGGTGTGTAGAACAAGTTCGCGTGCGGATAGACAGGGCTGGACACGCAGCACGGGAGGAGCGCCTTGGGATTGCACAAACCACGCCCCACTTCCCCCTGTCTGTTGACCTTTCTTTCCTTTTTCTTTTCTTTTAAAGCGTTCCGATTTCTTCCCTTTTTTAGTGTGGATGTATTTCTTTCCAGGATCAATTTTAGATCCAAATTTCCCAAACTTATTCCCTTTCCCTTAGAGCGAAATCTGATTCCTACTTACCTTAGAAAAAAGTAATATGTTTCTTCTTTATGGAAAAAAAATGAACGTGTAATCCACTTTATTTAAACAGAATTCAATGGACTACAATATGTTTGCAAAGGCAAACAGGGGTTACATCAAAACATAAAGGAGAAACTATACTAAGAGATTTTTTGGCACAAATATCTCTACTCCTATAAAAACCACAGTTGGTGATGATGGTGTGTCTGCCATCTTTCATTCATGGTCGTTCGATGGATAGAAACTAATCTATGACAATTTTAGAAAAAGACACCCATAATTCCGTTACACATTTGTAGATATGACATTGTCATCTACATCTCATACAACCACCAACTGTTTCAACAAAACAAATGAATTCACTCAACAAGTTAATATCCTTACAAAAATATGTAGTGTCTTAATCGTTTGTTTGATTTTTATTCACTTAATTATATTATGTGCTGGTTCATATTAAATGGTGTATTGCTCTGTGACGAAGCACGGGCATTGTGCTAGTGAGCTACAAAGTTTGCACATCGATTCAATTGAAAAATCTTGAAAGCCTTGAATGGGATAGTAAGGGTCATCAATTCTTTCGGGATGTGGACAGCCCCCGTATGCACCTGTTTGTCGTCATGCCAAAGAGAAACGAGTGCCAAACAATAAGTCTACACAATAACCTGCGCAAAGTTTGGACGGATTGCAGCGTTCAAACCCTCTTTGTTCATCGACGAAGTGATTAACAACCAACAAATCTCACCTACATACTCCTTTAATCAACAGTCCATCCCTGCCTCATATCACATAACCAGAACCTACCACTCTGTTTGAAATATCCAATAATCCATCAATATCCTAAATCTGATCGATAGTGGAGACTAGGTAGGTTTCTGGGGTAGATAAACTGAATTCGATCGCCGGAGCGCCTTACCCTGCAACTATGATAGCGATGTGAGGTCTGCTAATAGACGATAGATCATGAAGAGAAAGTTTGCTTTCCTCTAATAACTCCGTGTATTCCTCGACATAGCAGTAGTGCGTGAATAATCATGAATAATATCATTTGGTATGATGGCTTATGCTCCGTAAATCAGGAAGAAAGGAGTACGACCCCATGGATCTATTCAGAGTCGTACATAAATTCCAAAGAATAAATGACAACTCTTCAATCTAGGCGCGAGTTGACTGATGTAGGGAAACCTCGAGGCGTGGCTTGAGGCCTTGCAGGATTAAATCCATTGTTGTGCTACATCTATCTGTTCGACTAAGGATGAGCCAGAGAGGCCAGATCAAGTCGGATGTCCAGCTCTTTGCGATAACCTGGTCCCGTAATCAATACTCTATTAAGTTCACCTTGGGATGAGTTGGCCCCATAATCAATGATAATACCGTGTGGGAGCTCAAACCTAATGACGACCTCCGTCATGAATTTGGTGGCAATTGTGCCATCTGGCTTTTTAATGGGCTTAGCTTCAACCCATTTAGTGAACTTTTCCACTACACCGTGCAGATGGGTAAAGCCTCTCCTTGGTGTCTTAAACATTCCAACCATACCAAGCCCCCAGATGGCAAAATGCCAGGTGATGGGATAGTTTTTACTCCTGAGCCGGCGTGTGAGCTTGCCGGGAATACATTCGGCAGCCGACACAAGTTTTGCAAGTGCTTCAGCATCCACCTTTACTATAAGCCAGAAGAATTCGTGCTTGAATGCCTTATAAATGAGGGATCTGGTAGATGCATGGTGTCCACAATCGCTAGAATGGATTTCCTGTAAGATCTATCGTACTTCGTCTTTGGAGACAGAGCTGAAAAACAACATAAGTGTTCTGCTTGTAAAGCTGGTCATAGTTTTAGTAGCGGTGTCTCTCTATAGATAATAAAGTATAATTGTCGGGTAAATAAACTACAACAGGAAAATTTATAAAATTGGAAATAACATCCTATGCCAACTAGAAAGTTCATGGCTATATTCATGTAGGATTACGATAAATATATCTATAACGCCACCTAGATAGCATCTATAACTACTCTAGAGCGCTTCTATGCTTGCCTCTCTAAGAATTAAGTTGCAAGCAATATATTATTTCCTTAAGCACGATACATAATGTAAGTAAGATTTATTATCAACATAAGGACATAAACACTGTTGTTATACCTTAGTAGCCACAACATATCACCGCTCTTAGTCATTTGTGTCGCTCGAGCCCAAAGATTGATGAGCTATGAACCCACTATCGAGCATATGTCCCCTCTTGGAAATCCATACAAGTACTTGGCCAGAGTAACCATACAAAGCAAAAAATCATGCAGGAACGTAAATAAAGAAAATATAAATAGAATCATAAAATATGCACAATCTAATCATAACATCACAATTCATCGGATCTCAGCAAACACAACAATTAATAATAATTACATAGATGGATCTCGATCATGTTAGGCAGCACACGAGATCTTTTTATTGACAAACTTGGAGAAGAGACGTCCATCTAGCTAAATCTATGTACCTATAGTCCAAGGATGAACTACTCACAAATCATCATGGAGGCTATCATGGTGGTGTAGATGCCTCTGGCGATGATTTCCACCTCTTGAACAGGAATCCAGAATCCCTAATTAGGGTTTTTTTTACGGTGGCGGTTGTGTTTCTCTTTCGTGGAAAATTTCTCCGTCCCTCGTAATTTAGGCCAGGTAGTATTTACATGTGAAAGGGCGATGTGAGGGGGCAAGGGAGCCGCCCACTCAGGTGCCAGGCATGGGTGGGAGCCCACGTGCAGGCGTGGCAACCCCCTCCCCCCCCCCGTTGATTTTTGACGAGGCTCCTCTCTGTGGATATTTAGGACTCCCTGATTTTTGTCGGAATTTTGCGAGGACTTCTCCTAAGCAAATTTCCCGAAGCACACAAAAAAAGTGACACTTGGCATCTTGTAGATATGTTGGTCCAAAAATGCTATAAAATGATATATAATTATTGTAGAAACATGTAGTAATGATATAAAAGTAGCATCAAATAATCAAAAGTTATAGATACTTTTTACATGTATCACTAGGCATCAATCCCTAACAATTCTAACACCTATTACATGGGAAATCTCATCCATCACATGTGCCTAGAGTAGGGAATTACCCGCACATGTGCCTCATTTAGGTCTTCATAGTCTAAGCAGGGGTTCAAAGGGAAGGAACGAGTAACCAGCGTTACTCAACAAGTTCATTATGTAAGGTGGGTAATTTGATGCACTATCTACGGTCCTCGACTCTAAAGAGTCTCGAACTAATGCCATTTTTAACTGGAAACATTTCTTCAAGAGATTTATTTTATGTTCAAAATTATGCATGTCAATACTTCACATGAGCTAGAACATCATGGAGTTCCTTTCATGCAGCGTTCGGAGCTCCTTCCCGGAACAAGGAGTAACATGTCACATTTTTATACGCCCTGCAGAGGTGCGTTACTTTACCCCATAAGCAATCAAGACCATGTTGCACAAGCCGACGATCTTTCCTATCCACACCCTCTTTAGTGTGGGGCCCGGTTGTTGATCCAAACCATTCATTGTGCTTCTCCACCACGCCACATGCCCACCCATTTCATGCATAGTAGGTTTAAATATTTGATGTTGACATGATCACACACTCGTTGGGAGACCCCAAGCGGAAGTTATGATGTAGTCCAGCGAAAAATTCCCCCAATTAAGGAACCACAGTTTATCGAACAAGTAGAAATTCATAGTCTTGGAGAAGGTTCCTTGTTGTCTGGCGCGCCTTCAAGTGTGGAACCTACACACAAACACAAACTCTCTCTTGATCCAACTTTCCGGAAGGTTGTCAGTCTTCCGGTCTTGCTGAAAACGAGAAAATTAACGTATAGAGTCTTGTAGAGTAAATAAAGTAAAAACGGAATATCGAGGAAAAAATTATGAAAAGTGCTTAAAAGAAGGTTGCAAATATGAGGAAAATAGGACCGGGGGCCATAGGTTCACTAGTGGTGTCTCTCCAAAGAAAACAAACATGCTGTGTGAACAAATTACAGCTGGGAAATTGACAAATCATGAACGTATAACAATACTATTATGACGAGATGTAGTTCACGGGTTCTAACATTATAGGCATTACGTCAAGGAATATGGACCGCTATCCAGCATGCATCCATATCTAAAAGTGCACCTCAAGAAAGTTATCCAACAGATCTCTCTTGTATTAAGTTGCAGAAAAAAAAGTGATTGCTTTCTGTGCAACAGACAAATGTATTAAGAACAATGCGTTATGTAAGCAGTGGTCCTCATCCGTAGACAAGAGCACCGCTGTTTTCTCCCTACAAGGAACAACACATCCCCCATCGGTCACTTTTTTTTCACTCGAGCATAGATGTAAGGGAGGCATGAACCTACCATAAAGCATACAAACCCTCTCTTGGAGATGAAAACAACTATGTTGCCAAGGTAATCATAAACATCGAAGAGCATTGCAAGACAAGATTAAAAATCTCTACGAATATAAGTGAAGCATCTCAGATTGACATGAATAAAATAATCATAATCTCATGGTTCATCGCATCCTAGCAAACACAATAGGCACAATTATATCACGGTGGTCTCGATCATGTGAGGAAGCTCAAGAGACTCTTAATATTGGAGGCATAGGGGAGAGAACAACCATCTAGCTACTGCTATGGACCCGTAGTCCCGAGATGAACTACTCATGCATCTGTCCGGAGGCGATCATGGCGATATAGAGGCCTCCGATGACGATTCCCTTTTCCGGCAGGGTGCTGGACCAGAACTCCAGAAGCCCTAGATTAGACTTTCGAGGTGACGTCACCTCTCTATATGTTTCATGGAAAATAATTCCGGCTCCGTGATTTTTTAGTGTTAAAGGCAATTTATGGGCGAAGAGGCGACGAGAGGCGGCGGCCAGGGCCGCCGGGAGACCACCAGGTGTGGCATGGGGAGGGGCCGCGCCTGGCACCCCCCTTGGTGGAACCCCTGGTCCCCCTCCGTCCATGTTCCGGGTAAAAAATGATCTCCATGGATTTTCAGCCCTTTCCGAGAATATTTCCTTAAGAACTTTTCTGAAATAGAAAAATAGCAGAAAACAAAAACTGGCCTGGGGCATCTTGTCAATAGGTTAGTCTATGAAAACATCCGGAAAATGAAAGAAAACGCGTGGAAAACAAGTGGTATTGGGTAAAAAACAAACATGGAGACTCAGAAATTATAGATACGTGTGCAACGTATCAGCACCCCCAAGTTTAACTCCTGCTCGTCCTTGATTGGGTAAGAGATAACAAAATATTTTTTGAGGTGACATGAAGCCAACACAAATATTGATCAACGTTATGTAAAAGCATTGCAAGCTGAGATCATCGTACTTTAACAAAGGCATGATAAATATTATTTGAACTAATGTAAACTTAACAACTATGTTGCACATGAAAAGTAACACAAACAAGAGATAATGAATAATGAAGCATTGAAAGTGGTATGTTTGTTTCAATCATAAAGAAAAACATAATAAAGTGGTATCAAACTTGTCCTTTGTGTGGTAGCAAAACATAAATGCCAAGACACCTTGAAAGTTTAAATGGTGACTAGATACAAATAATTTGAGAACAAGCAATAGCACAATCATGAATCAGTCAATAATAAATTTTGGGACTATGCACATTATACTCAGAATGACAACTATGCTCTCTTATCTGGTGCATAAAGTAAGAAGATGAAGACTCGACATAAAAGTAAAAGAAAGACCCTTCGTAGAGGGAAGCAGGGATTACTCATGTGCTAGAGCTTTTTATTTGATAAAACGGAGATATTGAAAACAATTTTGAGAGAGGTGTATATCTATGTCAACGAATGGTAATGAAAAACTTATTATAATCCATGTCAAGCAAAGTGTTTAAAATTTTGAGAGCGTGTTCCATTAGCATTTTATTTATTTATTGGTTGGCACTTCCTCCAACCTTTCTTTCACAAACCAGGGCTAGCCATATCCATGGGACCCACCAACTTTCATCAAACCATGGGGAAGTGCCTTTTTTTAATTATTTGAGTTCATATTATTTGGCGCCAGCTCTCTACAAATTTAGATGAGCAGAAATTCCATGCTCATCGGGTGAAATAAGGAAGAAGACATTTGCTTGACATAAACCATAATAAACTTTAACTACTTCCTCATGAGCTAAAATAGGAACACAAAACCTATTAATAATTTTGAAGGTTTAAAGGTAGCACACGAGAAATTCACTTGGAGTGGTGATGAAATACCACGTATAGGTAGATATGGTGGACACATTTGAAAAACTTTGGGTTTTAAGGAGTTGGGTGCACGAGTAGAGCTCATACTCAGTACAGATGAAGGCTAGGAAAATACTGGGAGTGGCCAACTAAGAGAGCGATAACGACCATAATCATGCATAGCGACAAAACATCATTAATCAAAGCATGAAGTGATATTAGAAGTAAAAAAAAACTAAATGATCATCAAGGCTAGAGGTGACTTTGTTTGTAGTCATAACATGGTGTGAGCATGCGCCAAGTCAATCTAGATAAATCGTTCAAAGGAGAAATACCACAATACCATGCTTCAATATGAGGAAACAACACATGATTAATTTCAATGACACATTAAGCACTCTCAGCTATATGAGACTAGTCATGATACATCATAAATAACTAAGCACACAATTAAAATAATACCTAATAGGACATGCCAAAGCCTAAGCCACAGTCAAAACAAGCTTCCTATTGCACCACTATAGGCATGAAACAATTTACTCTTCTCCAACACCAATCAACTTATTTGAAACAACTCTCAAAGCAGATAAACATCAAAGAACAGAGAGCTAATCCTATATAACTGAAGCAAACCAACAAGCTCTAAACAAAATTCAAGTGGAAAACAAGAGCTAAACGCAATACTAGCAAAAACTGAACACTCACAGAACAACAAGAGTAAAAACTAGAGTGTTCGAGGCAATAAAAACGGAGCGTGTCTATCTCCAAAATAAAAGTGCAAGGATCCAACCAAAATCTAGAGCAAAAGAAAACAAAACAAAACTGAAAGCAAAATAAAATGACGCTCCAAGAATAACACAAATCATCTGAAGCAATACAAATATAGTGTTTTTAACGAAACATGGTATTTTTGTTGATGAAGAAGAGGATGCCTTGGGCGTCCCAAAAGTGTGACGCTTGTACTTCTTGGATATGTCTTGGGGTGGAATTGCCAAGCTTGAGCTTTTGTCCATCCTTCATCTCATCACATCATTCTTCTCTCCCTACACTTAAAAACTTCCTCCACCTAAAACTTCTCAAAATCTTCATTAGCAACGTTAGTGTAATCAAAATAATAAATCCACTTGGTTCAGTTTCAACACAAGTCTAACACTCAATTTAAAACATTAGTTATTGTCACAACTTTTTTTTTTAACTCTTCCCCTCAAAAGAACAGTCGGTAAAGATGATTTTTTTCAAAAATATTTTGTTGCTCAAATCAAAAAAGGGGAAACTAACAAAAGTTAGATAAAAACCTGGGGCATGTGTCTATTTTTCGAGAGCAATATGACATTCTGGCTGAGGAAATATTTTTTTGGTAACATCCCAGAAATCTGTTTCAAACTTGCAACTTCCCCAAATTGCACTACATCTCTATTAGAGGTTATTCTTGGCACAAAAACAAAATAAAAAGGATAAGGAGCAGTTGCTACAAAGGTAATGTAACAGCCCAAAATTGACACCCCAAAATTTGAGCCAAATTTTGAATTTTGCATTCCATCATGCATCATGGCATCCATATAAAAGCTGCTAAAAATCAATAAGGCAAAACTAGAAACCCTTAGGAGCAGACAAATCCACTCACAAAGAAAACCATTTCTTGATCTTCCATACTTGTTGATATGTCCATTTTGCATCAGTATTTTATATTTTAATTTTCTGTTATTCATCGATATATTTCATATTATGATGCATTACTTATGTTATTTCATCTTATTTTGCATGTTTCGTAATTATTGGAGAATAAACACCGGGACCAGAAATCTGATGAAAAAACACCGTCAAGATACCCTATTTTAGAAGATCAGAAGAAGAAGGGCAGCATCGAGGAAGTCTTAGAAGTCTAGAACAGGGATCTAGCCACGAGGGGAACCGGAGGGGGCCACCAGGGCCCCACACCATGCCTGGGCGCCCCCTTGGTCGCGCCTAGGGGTGGTGTGGCCACCCTGGACCACCTCTGGTCGCCTCCTTTCGCGTACTTGACCCCGCGAGAACCCTAAGCCTCATAGAACCATCAAGGAAATATTATGCCGCCTCGTCGGGACGAAAAATAACAGAAAGAGAAAATCTCTCCGGCAGGGAGAAATCTGCCGGGGAAATTTCTCCCCGGAGAGGGGAAATCATCGCCATCGTCACCGTCATCGCTCTGGGCATCATCAAGATCGTCATTGTCATGACCATCACCCTCACCATCCATATCCACCCCGCTGTAACGATTAGGGTTCTATATTGTTGTTCTTCACTAGATCTCTCTCCCGGTGTGGATTACTTGTTAGTAGTTGATGCTTGTGAGATTTATCGGTGTTTGCACTTTATGACCAGATTGTTATTCATCATTATATCACCTCTGATCATGATCCATATTATGTCTCGTGAGTAGATGGTTTAGTTCTTGAGGACATGGGAGAAGTCAAGATGTTAGTAGTGGAATTATGTTGAAGTAATATCTAGTGGTTTGATATTTAAGTTGTGGTGTTATTCTTCTAGTGGTGTCATGCGAACATCGACTACATGACACTTCACCTTTATGGGCCTAGGAGAACGCACTGTGTATTTGGCTACTAATTGTGGGGTTGCCGGAGTGACAGAAACCTAAAACCCCGTTAGGAAACCGATGCACAAGGGAGTGTAGGATCCCAGAGTTTAAGGTTGTGGTTAGAGTTATCTTAATTACTTTATTGTATTTGCGGATGCTTGCAAAGGGTTTAATCAAAAGTATGTATTAGTCCTAGTTGGGCGGTGCATTAGCATAGGTTCACCCACACAATACCTATCAAAACAATAAATATTAATCAACTGTATGAAACGAAAGCGCTTGATGAAATTCCCATGTGTCCTCGAGAACGTTTAATAATCATAAGTAGAACAATCAGTTTGTCCTTTGCTCTCAAAAGGATTGGGCTAGTCGCTGCAATTATATTTACTGTATTTTATTTACTCGCACTTTATTTATCTGCTATATTAAAAACCACCAAAAACCTGTTTGCTAGTATTTACAGTGAATCTTCTATCCAACCTGCTTGTCAACACCTTCTGCTCCTCATTGGGTTAGACACTCTTATTTATCGAAAGTACTACGATACACCCCCTATACTTGTGGTTCATCACTTGTCAAGGAAGTTCCAAGAATTAATTTGATAGTTTGGCACCTATAAGAAAATGTCAAATGTTTTATAAAAAGAGAGGCATTCAAAATTGGCTTCACTCAAATTGTTTTCAAATACTTTAAAAACCTTTAAATTTTGGAAACAGAGGTTATGGATTGATTCTCAATGTTGATGGGAGCCTCCACTTTTTATTTGATGAATATTTGAAGAAGAAAACAAATGCCACACATTTAATAAAGGGAAAAGCCAAAAAGGATTATATCTCAATTCCAATGGTTTTGTAAAAGTTTTGAACCAAAAATCATTTTGAACTGACAAATGTGTTGAGAAAGTAATACTTGTTCAAAATATAGAATTTTCAAAGTCAATTGATTTACCAAAATAAATTAATAATGGGATTATTAAAAATGCCTTAAAGGAAATTCAAACAACTTTGGTCTCTAAACTTTCTCTAAACGACTTCAAAATTTTACCACACCTTCCTTATGTCAAATAAGAATTTTTAGCATTTCTGCATTTTTTTTAGCAAAGTTAAGTGCCTCATTTTCTTGGGTTAAAGAAAACAGAAAGGGTGGAAATGAAATAAAAAAGGGGCCAAGGGGGGTTTGCAAAAATACCTTTCTTCCCTGCACAACACATGAGCAGAGGGCCATGGCGACAGTGGCGCTGTCCCCTCGCGCGATGTGCGCCCACGATGCTGCCTGCGCCATGTTAAGGAGGAGAGGAGGGCCCCCACAACGCTTCCTCCTCCGCGGTCCCTCCTCTCTCTCCCACGCTCTCTCTCTCACAAATTTTGCCGCCAGGCCGAAACCCTAGCTCGATGGCCGTGCTCGCCATCGGCGACTGAGCGCTCGAGGAGCAGATCGAAGCCCACCGCCGTCTCCGCCTTGTCTCCCTCTCCCTCCCCGCTGAATGAATTGGGCCAAGACGCCTCCGAACGCCGCCGCCGTCCGCTTTCTCCCCCGGCCCCGACTCAACTCCGGCGAGCCCGCACCGCCGTTGCATTCCTCCTCCGACCTCGTTGAGCTCTCGCACGCATCGAGGGTGAGCATCCGCGTCTCACCGTTGTTTTTTACTTTGGCACGCGCTGGAACGGCGTATCGCTGTCGACTGAGAGACTCCGCCGCCGCTCGTGCACGCCGGCGCTGCTCCGGTGGCCTAGAGGTAGCGGCGCCACCACCACTGGGTCTGCCTCGCGGCGTAGACGCTAGGATCTCCTTTTGTTAAGCTTAGATCGAGTCAGTTGCGTCGCGCCATGCTCGCCGAAGAAGATCCCGCCAGCGGGTGACGTCGTGCGGTCGTCACCGTGACGCAGCGCGCGGGCTGACCGCGGTCAAACCGGCCAATGGCCCCCGCTGCCCTTGTGTGGAAGCCCACGTGGCCACAGGGCCCGTGCGTCAGTCTGTGGGGCTAGCCCGCCCCCGAGTGAAAAACGTTTCGCCATTTTCTTCTAAAAGTGACATCCATAAAACTGGAAAAAAAACTCAACTTGTAAAATCCATAAAAATTCGAAAAATGATCCAAATGAGTCCCTTAAATTTCTACGGTTCCGTTTGAAATTATCTATCTGTTGAAATTATGTTTACAAAAAGAAATTGAATAACTAATTTTGCACTTATTAATTAATTACAGAAATGACTTTTAAAAATGGAAATGTTAAACTTAATAACTTTTGCTCTGTTTTTCCAAATTGAGCAAACAAGGTGTCAAAATGTTTGTCTTAACAAACTATACAAAACCATATTTTATTTGGATATGTTTGAAATAATTAAATTCTCTGTCTAATTAAAATACCAAAGTGGCAGAATTAAAACCAAATTTGAATAATTCATAACTTCTAAAATAATTATTGGAAAATTATGTTTAATACCTCAAAATGTTCAGAGGAAAAATTGATATATATTTGGAACCTTTCTGTACCTAAATAAAAATTTAAAACAACATGGCTCTTGCATTTACCTAAAATGGAAGATTTAAATGCCATTTTGAAATAATCACCAATTATTACTAATTGCTCGGAAAATTGCAACCAAGATATCAAAATGCTCAGCAAGAAAATGTATAAAATAAGAAAAACACTTACATGCATGTTTTCACCATATTCTAGTACTGGTCCTCAAGAAAAAAAAACATAAAGACACTAAGATAAATATGGATGTTATTCCAACTATTGCCTAAATAATTGTGGAGCCCCATTTAAATTGTTGCTACTGTTGAATAAATTATTTAGTTGCATTAACATGTCATGTCATCATGAGTGTGAATTGCACTTGTTTTATTCGTGTTATTTATTTGTTCCTCTGCTTGTTGTGTATCGGTAGATCCAAAAGTCGAGGTTCCACCACAATACCTCGACGAATCGTACTACCACCCCCTATCACCAACGCAAGCGCAAATCCACTTCTTGAGCATCTCTCTACTCTTATGTTTTCCCTCAAGTATTTTATCCACCATAATATTGCATTCAATTCAAATGTTTTGGCTATACTATCCTAGTAGTTGCATTTTGTTCCGGACACAATTACTTGTTTCCCTTCCTATTATCCATAGTATTGGTGTGTGGCCCGAGATACTGATATATGCTGCTTAATTGCTCAGCCCTTCTTAGTTTAGTGCTTTGGGTCCGATGTATGGATCATGGTTGGAAGATATTATGTCATGTCCGAATGTGTTGGAGACCGGTTGTCTTCAATTAAAATGCTAATAGGCGTGGATGAGTTGTCATCAGTGAATGATGGTGTTTTGCCCCACTCACGCCCCTAGGAGCGAGTTCTTTACCTCTTGAACCAAGATTGAGAGTGCTTCTATTGGTGGTACATATGGAATCCCTATCGACTACTAACTTGTGAGGGTCTCGCTAAGGGTCCTCTAGTTTGAGCTTTCCATTCGCACGTGCGTGAAAAGATGGAAAAGATGAATGAGAATGGTGGTGTTTAGGATGTGGTCGCGGTCCTGGGGTTGCCGGGTTCGACTAGGACTTCCGCACACTGATGATCCTTGGAAAGATTCATGCAAGCCAAAGGTTGTAGCTGCGCACGCTCTGCCGGCCTCCCAGGAAGAGGATGTGATCAGGCCAGATCAGGCATGGAGACATACGGTACTGGTGGTTAAAATAGTACACCCTGCAGGGTTAAATATTTTCGAAAAGTTGTGTCCATGGTTACGGACCCTTGGGAATGGACGATAAGATCATAGAGAACCCGTACAATAAAATCTGAGTAGACAAATGTGATGCTGGATCGTGGATTCAATGATCAGAAGCTGAAGAAGAGTTACAATTTCTATCTCATTTCAAAACATTCTTATAGACGTTGCCCAGTCGGGTCTTCAACAAAAATGAAAACTAGCTTTCTACAAAACAACTACCAAATAGCCTTGGTAAAGCCTCATTCGAGCTAGTAGCTCTAGTAACCTTGCAAGTACCTTCTGTACTCACTGTTGATTTGTTGAATTTTTTCTCTGTTACAGTTGAGGACTTCTCCAAAGTCGAAGGTGGGTTCTTGATCGAAGTCGACGAGTAGTCTGGGTTTCCCGGGTGGCAGCGTGGGGCAACACGGAACAGGCTGGTGATGTTATGTTACTGTAGGCCTCTTAGGTCATATTTAGATCTTGTTCTTAGAACACTTAATTTGCTTCCGCTTGTTGTATTGTTGGGTTAGTGACCTCTGTTGTGGTACTTAATATATTTTCTCTGCTAAGAGTTGAACTATATGATTTGTGTTGTAGAGAATGTGATGTGCCAGATTGTTCCGAGTCTTGATCTCCTAATTATCCAACATAGTTGGGCCCACCGTTATATCATGACTGAGGGGTTGTGGGCCCGATCCGTGCCTGCTGATGTGATTCAGCCTGGGAGTGGTAACCCCAGTAACCTTCAGTCGGGTATCATAACCGGTGACACCCAGGATTTTGCATAGTTCCGAGGTCGGGGCGCTACAGGTAACAACTTCCAAGAAACAAAAAGAACCAAAGAAAACAGAAGAAAACAAAAGGATAACGAAGGAAAACAAAAGTGGGTTGCCTCCCACAAGCACTTTTTAACGTCTTTTAGCTAGGCATGAAGACCGAATCAAGTATTATCAATAGAATCATGGGTAGTCCTCATAAGGGACTCAGAAGGTAACTTCATTCTCTTTATAGGGAAATGTTCCATGCATTTTTTAAGGGGAAACTGAAATCTTATAATTCCCTCTTTCATATCAATAATGGCACCAACGGTGCGAAGAAAAGGTCTCCCCAAAATGATAGGACAAAAAGCATTGCATTCAATATCCAAAACAAGAAAATCAACGGGGAAATAATTATCATTAGCAATAATAAGAACATCATCAATCCTTCCCAAATGTATTTTAACAGTGGTCTATAAGATGCACTCCCAAAATACTTTCATCCAAAGGTTTCAAGTCAAGCATATCATATAAACTTTTAGGCATAATAGAAGAACTTGCACCAAGATCACATAAATCATTGCAATCAAAATCATTCACTCTTATTCTAATAGTGGGCTCCCAACCATCTTGTAATTTCCTAGGAATAGAGGCTTCAAGTTTTAGCCTTTCTTTCTTAGCTTCAATGAGAGCATTAGTGATATGTTTAGTGAAACCAATATTTATCTTACTAGCATTAGGATCTTTAGATAATTTTTGTAAGAACTTAATAACATCACAGATGGTGCAATCATCAAAATAAAGTTTATCATCCTCAAACATGGTGGGAAAAATTTCTCCTAAAGTCATATTATCCTCAATCCCACTTGCAACGATTTTCTCACAAGAATTTTTTTTTAATCTCCAAACTTTTGGGACTCCTTCTACCTAAACTCATGACCTCTACAATCCCATTTGTTTTGGCATCAACATGTTTAGAAGCATTAGGATACTCATTGGTACTGGAAGTTTTAACTTTCTCAAACACTCTAATGGTAGCAACAAAAGTACTCATAGTTTTAAAAGTTTCAGCAAGATTACTTTTAGCAGGGAAAAAATATTCATGTTTTGCTGCCATTTGATTTATTAAACTAGCTTGAGTATTAGACACATTCAAAATATAAGTTTCAGTTGCATCAAGCCTTCTTTGAAGATTTGAGATTTCACTAGTTAACCTTGCAAGTTGCTCATTTATATCTCTCAGATTGCATAATGTTCACCCAATTATTTGGTAAAGGCATTGTTTTGTTCATATTGGGAATGCATAAAATTTTTGGTGGCCATTCCAATATCTATTATATTTTCATTACTAGGAATATTTTTATCATTGGAGGTGTTCCCATAAGAATTTCTATAAGGATTACCATTGTTAGGATATGGCCTATAGTTATTACCACCAAAATTGTTCTTGTAAGGACTATTGTTGAAATTGTTTCTAGCAATAAAATTCACATCAGTTTGATCATTGTCATAAGCAACTAGAGAGTTCAATGGAACATTTTTAGGATCTATTGGCACGTGTTTAGCTAACAAAGAAGCAAGCATATCAATTTTATCACTCAAAGAAGAGACATCCTCAACAGAATTCACCTTTTTACCGGTTGGAGCCTTTTCTGTGTGTCATTGGAAATAGTTTGTCATTAGATCATCCAATAAATTGTTTGTTGTACCTAAAGTGAGGTTCATAAAGGTTCCTCCCGCAGCTGAATCTAATAAATTCCTTGAAGAAAAATTTAAACCTGCATAAAAAGTTTGGACAACAATCCACACGTAGTTAGTCCGTGTGTGGGACAATTCTTAACCATAGTTTTCATTCTTTCCCAAGTTTGAGAAACATGTTCATTAATCCCTCTGATTCATAAAAAGTGTCGCTCACTAGTATAAAGTTTGTACCAACTTCGTACAAAATGAGCGACACTTTTTATGGATCGGAGGAAGTATCATTTTCTCTAAAGTTCATAATGTTACTCCTCAGTTGTATAATTTTTACAGGTGGATAATACTTCCCAATAAAAGAATCTTTGCATTTAGTCCAAGAATCAATGATATTTTTAGGCAAAGATAATAACCATTCCTTAGATCTTCCTCTTAAAGAGAAAGGGAACAACCTTAATTTCACAAAATCATCATCTACCTATTTATATTTGTCCATGTCACATATCTCAACAAATTTATTTAAATGAGAGGCGACATCTTCTCCAATACCAGAAAATTGATCTTTCATGACAAGATTCAACAAATCAGTTTTAATTTCATAAGAATCTGCTATAGAAGCATGTGGAGCAATTGGTGTGCATATGAAATCATCATTATTGGTACTAGTAAAGTCACGATTCTTGGTAGTATCATTGGTAGCCATGCTTGCAATATAACAACTAACAACACAAGTAAAAGAGTTGAAACTAGAGAACTGCTTTTTGGGGGGGTTTCGATAAAGACAAAACAAGACTAAACAAAAGTAAACTAAGCAAGAAGAAAATAAAAGAAAGAGAGTGGAAGCGTGAGACTCCCCTCGCAGAAAGCTAGAAGTTCTCGGCAACATCGCCAGAAAAAGTACTTGATGCTGACATGATCACATGCTCGTTGGGAGACCCCAAGCGGAAGGTATTGAAAGTAAAGTATGGGCACCTAGAGGGGGGTGAATAGGTGCTACGACCAATTTTAATTTTCTTTTGAATTAAGCTTGACACAAAGGTAAATTCTCTAGATAATGCAACTAAGGTGAATTTACCTATATGACAAAGATAATGATAAACACAATGCAAGCGATAAGTAAAGGGGGTGAGGGAACGAGGTAACCGAAGTGAAGCACACGGAGACACGATGTATTCCCGAGTTCCTCCTTGTTAAGGGAGTACGTCTCGTTGGAGGGGTGTGAGCTCGCCACGAAGGCCTACTCAACGCCACAAACGCCTCACCCTATTCTCCGATGAACTCCGCCACAAAGGCCTAGTTCACCTTCCACTATTGAACCCCTTTGAGGCGGGATCGAGTCCTTTACAAACAACTTGGGGCACACACCCACAACCAAATTGGGGGCTCCCAACTCTTCTTGAATCACCAACAAGTAACGAGATGCCTAGGTTCTCCACAAGAGGAAACCCTAGGCAAGATCCCTCTAGCTAGTGAGGGGGAAATGAAGAACTAGTTGGTGAAGATGTAGATCCGGGTCTTCTCCTTCAATCCTCCAAGTATCAACGAGTTTGGGTGGAGGGATTGGGAGAGATCTAGCTTTTGGAGCTCAATAAATGATTGACTTTAATGCTGGGACGAGCTGCTTCTTGGGGAAGAAGGGGATGGGGTATTTATAGCCCCATCCCAAAACTAGCCGTTTTGACCCTTTTCGTGCCTGGCGGTACTACCGCTGGACCCAACGGTACTACCGCCACCTGGGTATCCACGCGGTACTAGCACGTCTCAGACGCAGGACGCAGGCGGTACTGCTGCTGAAGTACCGTGGTACTCCAGCAGCGGTACTACCGCTAGTGTGCCACGGTACTACCGCTGGCCACCCACTTTGAATAAATTCGAAGTGGCTGGCGGTAGTACCAAGCCACTACCGCTATGGTACCGTGGGATACAGAGAGCAAAAACCTAGCCAGCGGTAGAAGGGCCGGTACTGGGGGCGGTACTACCGCTTCTTGTAGGGAGTGGTACTACCGCCAACCAGTAGCGGTACTACCGTTGAGCAAGGTTTTGCTCAAAACTGAACCGGGTGCAGCGGTACTACCGAGCCACTACCGCCTCAATACCGTGCGAAACAGAGAGCTTTTCTCTCCTAGCGTAACTGCTGGCGGTACTGGGCGCGGTACTACCGCTTCCTGTGAGGAGCGGTACTACCGCTGCCATGCCCGGTACTACCGCTGGACCAAGTCAGTTTTGGTGGCAATGTCTTGGAAATCTCTTCACCATTTTGGCGTCTATTTGATATTATCTGAAATACTTGACGCACTGTTAGAAGCTTAGTTGTGTTGTTATCAACTCCAAAACCTAAGAGAGATCAAAGATGCAAAATGCACTTTCAATCTCCCCCTTTTTGGAGATTGATGACAACACAATAAGAGAGGTGCAAAGAATTTGGACGAGCACTTTGAGAGAGTGATACATAATAGAAATTTGCTTATGAGTCAAACTTTGGTCTCTTTTACAAAGTGTGATCCTCCTAACTCTTTTAAACCTAGCAAGGTACAATAGATATATAATATGAATGCTTGCTTGATAAGAAAGATAAAGACCATAAAATCCAAATCCATAACATCAAATTTTTCAACCAAACACACAAACTTTAACACAAACGGTTCAACTCACAAGCACACAGGACACAAAGTTTGACACACAAAACAAAAACCCAAGCAAATAAGGCGATCCTAATGGAACTCTCTCCCCCTTTGGCATCAAGGCACCAAAAAGAGAAGAGGCGATGCTAGCGTCCCTGGAGGTCACTCGTCGGAGCTAGACGCACGAGCCGGGCTACCAAGATTGTGCTCATCCTCCGAGTTCACATCTTCAACTTCCTCGTCTGTCTCACCACGAGTCCAAGGCTTGCGAGAAGTAGTGGCATCGTCTAGAAGCTCGGGATCAACCCACACATTTCCTTGCTTGGATTTCCACTCCCAGAAGCTGTAATCCTGTCCTCAGACCCAGCATGAACAGGCACCCCCAGATGGGCAAACCTGTCACGTGTCAGCTGTCGCTCCTCCTTGCTACGAACATGGGCACGATATGCCTTGTCCTCCATATCAATCTGGCGGCAGAAGATCTTCTTCAAGGTAGAAGTCATCCAGTTGCTAAAGCTATCCTTGGGAGCTCTCCCCTGCATCTCAAAATTGAGTCACTAGAGCCATCCGTGTCTGGACCAAGATCATCCGGACCAAGTAGAGGAGTGGCATGCTTCTTGATGCGAAGGTCCTTGAAAGCATGAGTCTTTAGCTCCTGACCATTGTCCAACAGAGCATCAGCAAGCTTGATATTGCGCCAAGTGGTGGAGATGAGCTTATAGACCAAAGCTACAAAGACTGGAATTCGCCTCCTCATGATGCAATTGTACATCTCATTGTACAGAATGTCCATAATATCAATCCTCGGCCCATCACCACGACGCCTGTGAGAGACTACCATCAAGTCAACAAGAGAACCATGGATCTGATCAAAGTTTCCCACCCGAGGAGTCAAAGTGTTCCTGAAAATCCTATGGAGGATATCATAGACTGGCAAAAGATGCTTGGACTGCCCAACCACAGCACGTCTAGGAATATAGAGGTCATACAGCTCAGTGAGTGGCATGGACTTCACCAAAATAGTCCATCTTGGCTCTCATGTGTGCAACATTGATAGAGAATTGAGTAACCACTTTGTTTTTCTTAAGTGGATACTCCTCATAAAAGATCCTCTCTTGAAACCGTGTCCAGAAGTACTCATTTTATCGAGCTTCCCTAGGATAATTGTAGGGATTGGTCCTCCTTTCCCTCCTAAACTGTTCATCTGACATATTGGTGAGGGACTTGTCCTTAGCTGCTTTGGATTTCATGTTCATGGACCTCTGTCTCCTTGTCGTGCCCTGTGGCATAACCTCGGGGGCTTCATCTTCCTCGGGGTTCTTGCGGACTCGCTTGGCTACACGCTTGCGACCTCCACCATTCGAACCACTAGCACCTGCTCCTAAGAAAGCAACGGGGGGATAACACAAGATAAGCGAAAATTCAATCAAAGTGATCCGCGAGAGGGAATCAAACTAGAACTTCTAACTGTTCTAGTTCTACAGGGAGCGGTAGTACCGCTTGGGGGCCACGGTAGTACCGCTGCTGCCAGCGGTTCCAGCCATAGCGGTAGTACCGCTGCTGGCGGATTCAACCAAAGCACCCAAACGAGACTACCAAATCCAATGTAAGAACTAAACAACGAGTAGTGCTAATAAGATTTCTTCTACGTAGGGAACACAACAACTACCCCTAGACTAAGAGATCTCTAGACCCTAGGAATCGTCATCTCTAAAGATTGCTCGAGGGTGAGAGATAGAAGGGGTACCGGAGCTCATCGTCATGGAGGAGGAGTTGGGGATGGACCCCGGGCGTTCTCCGGCGTGAGAGGGGCGTTCAACGGCCGGGGAGAGCCCTCCTTGGTGACCTGAAGTCTTGGCGGCGGCGAGATCCGACTTGGGGAGGAGATCGGGAAAATGGGGGGTTATGAGGGTAACCCCCGTTTCCATATCTCTTTTATCCCCACGGATTTTTGCCACAGCGGTAGTACCGCCCACCTGGTACTACCTGGGGCGAGAGGTAGTACCGCTGCCGAGTCAGTGCTGAGCACGAACTCCTGCAGCAGTAGTACCGCTATGTCCCAACGGTAGTACCGTGCGCTGGGTACTACTGAGAGTTATAGCGGTAGTACCACTTATAACTGGCGGTAGTACCGCTAGCCAGAACTTCATTTCACAAAGGGATCAATAAGATTGAAAAATCAGAGAGAGAAAAAGTCTTAGGGGGAATTGTTTGGGCTTGGGATTAGAACACCAACTGAGATGGTACTACACACTCCAACTTTTGCAAACAAACTCTAAAATCAAATAAGGAAAAGAGGGAGTGTGATTCCCAAACCAACACCGACACAACACAAAACACAACCCAACACAACTAAAACAGCAATATAAGACCAAAACAAGAACCAACTCTTCAAGCAAAGAGGTTGGTGGCCTAAGCCACCATGTAAGAGATCATGGTATGTTACCGCGAAGATATATCTTGGGTAAATTGCCAATTCTCAACATTGAAGATCACAATTCAACATTATAAAAAGAGAGATAACAATGAGTATTTGCTTTGGGCATAATGGGGGGGGGGGGAGGGAGAACCCAATGTGTTAGGATAACACTCCCCCTATGTCCATGCCTACACCTAAGCTCGAACACGTTTCATCTATAGGGGTGTGTGCAAGATCTTCAAGTCAAACTCCTAGAATCAATGACATTTAGCTCATTCCTCAAGAACAAGAATCTTGCATCATCAAGTGGCTTCGTGAAAATATCCGCAAGATTGTCCTTGGTGGGCACATAAGATAGTGCAATATCCCCTCTTGCCACATGGTCTCATATGAAATGATGGCGAATCTCAATGTGCTTCGTTCTTGTATGTTGAACGGGATTGTATGCGATCTTGGTGGCACTTTCATTGTCACACAAAAGAGGCACCTTATCCAAATGAACTCCATACTCCTTGAGAGTCTGCCTCATCCATAGCAATTGAGTGCAAGCACTTGCGGCGGCTACATACTCGGCTTTGGCTGTGGAGAGAGATATACAATTTTCCTTCTTGGAAGTCCAACTCACCAAAGACCTACCAAGAAATTGGCAAGACCCGGAAGTAGACTTCCTATCATCTTGATCACCCTCCCAATCGGAATCCGTGTAGCCCTTGAGAGAAAATTGTGCCCCCTTTGGGTACCACAAAGCAAATCTTGGGGTATGAACCAAATAACGAAAGATCCTATGGACCGCCATCAAATGGCTTTCCTTAGGATCCGCTTGATACCTTCCACACACACCTACACTCAAAAAGATAGCGGGCCTAGATGCACAAAGATAGAGCAAAGAACCAATCATAGAACGATACAACTTTTGGTCCACATCTTTACCCTTCGGGTTACGTGATAGGTGACACTTGACTTGCATGGGAGAAGACTGGATCTTTGCATTTTGGAAGTTAAACCTCTTGATCATGTCTTGTGTATACTTAGCTTGAGAAATGAAAGTTCCACGAGCCAATTGCTTGATCTCAAAGCCAAGAAAGAATTTAAGCTCTCCCATCATGGACATCTCGAACCTGTCAGTCATAAGCTTAGAGAACTCATTATTGAAAGCTTGGTTAGTTGAGCCAAAGATGATATCGTCCACATATAGTTGGCATATGAAAAGCTCTCCCTTTACTCTCTTGGTGAAAATACTGGGGTCAATCTTCCCAACTTCAAAACCACGGTCATCTAACAACTCCCTAAGGTGCTCATACCAAGCACGAGGTGCTTGTTTGAGACCATAGAGAGCCTTGTCAAGTTTGTAGACATGGTTAGGAAAGTTGAGATTATCGAACCCCGGAGGTTTCTTAACATATACCTCCTATTTTAGTGGACCATTCAAGAAAGCACTTTTAACATCCATCTGTTGCAATTTGAAATTATGCGAAGATGCATAAGCAAGGAGGATACGGATGGACTCAAGGCGAGCCACGGGTGCGTAGGTTTCATCAAATTCAATGCCTTCAACTTGAGTGTAACCTTGAGCAACCAATCTTGCCTTGTTCCTTATGACAATGCCATGCTCATCTTGCTTGTTCTTGAAAATCCACTTAGTGCCAATAACATTGTGGCAATCTTTGGGCTTCTCAACCAATCTCCAAACTTTCTTGCGCTCAAAGTTATTGAGCTCATCATGCATAGCTTCAACCCAATCGGAGTCCTCAAGAGCTTCAAACACTTTATTTGGTTCCACCATAGAGATATGAGCTTGATGCTCACTAAAATGTGCCAATTGCCTTCTTGTGGATCTTCTAGCTTGAATATCCTCCAAGACCTTGTTGTCTTGGGCATCAATATGCTTCAAAGCTCTTATTATCCTTTTGACACGACGGGCTTCGATCTCCGCATTAGTAGTAGGAGTGGGTACGACTTGCGTAGTGTCTTGGTCAATGAGAGGAGGGTCTTGAACATATTCTTGGTTAGGTGTAATACTTGGCTCCTTGGCTTGTTCTTCTATTGTAGAGGAGGGCTCCACTTGAGTATAGCATAGTCCTTCTCGAGTCGCCATAAGGTGTCCCTCAATGGGGCGGAAAAAACCCACACCCATCCTTCCTATGGCTTCTTGAGGTATTTCAACATCTACATTAGAAACATGAAATTACACCACTTGGGATCCATCATTTTTCTCGAAAGCCACACTACAAGATTCTATGACAATCCGTGAGGCTTTGTCAAAGACTCTATAAGTGTGGGATTCGACACCGTAACCAACAAATATACCCTCAATAGTTTTGGATTGAAATTTAGACAACCTAACACCCTTGATCAAATAAAAGCACTTACAACCGAATACACGGAAGTAGGAGACGTTGGGCTTGTTGCCGGTGAGGATCTCATATGGAGTCTTGTCCAAGCGTTTGCGGATGTAGAGGCAGTTGGAGGAGTGGCATGCGGTGGATATGGCCTCGGCCCATAAATATTGGGGAGAAGTGTACTCCGCCAACATGGTCCTTGCCATATCCAAGAGAGTGCGATTCTTCCTTTCGGCAACACCATTTTGTTGAGGAGTGTAAGTGGCGGAGTATTGATGACGAATGCCTCCTTCACTAAGGAATTCATTCAAAGTATAGTTCTTGAACTCCGAACCATTATCACTCCTAATGGCCATGATTTTCACATTGTGTTGACGTTGCACTTCGTTGGAGAAGTCGATGATGGTTTGTTGAGTTTCACTCTTGCACTTGAAGAAATAAACCCAAGTGTATCTTGAATAATCATCGACAATCACCAAGCAATACTTTTTGACACCAAGACTTGCCTCGGGCACGGCACCAAAGAGATCAACATGGAGAAGCTCCAAGATCCTCTTTGATGAAATAATAGTCTTGGACTTGTGTGCCTTATCATGCATCTTTCCTTCAACACACGACCTACAAACGCGATCCTTTGAAAAGGAAACATTTTCTTTTAGTCCGCAATAAGGCCACCTTTGTGAAGACTTTGCAAAGTTCTCATGTTGACATGGGATAGGCGGCGATGCCACAACCATCCCAAGTCCGCCTTTCCGAAAAGAAAAATTGTTTGTGAGTTGGTAGACTTTGAGAAGTCCACCACGAACAACTAATTTTCAACATGTCCCACGTAAGCGACGTCAAGAGTCTTGCTCCTCAAAAGGACCACAATATCAACATCAAAGAAGACGGAGAAACCCATCTTTCCAAGAGAGCGTACGGAAAGTAAATTGTAACCAAGGGATTCGACAAGCATGACATTCACGATAGTGATATCGGAGCGACCACAACCTTGCCAAACCTAGATATCTTAGATGAGGACGAGTCTCCATAAGTGACGGTTGCTTGTATGTCATTTGGGCGCAACTCCGTCACAAGTTATTTTATTCCGGTCATATGGCTAGTGCATCCACTATCAATTATCCATTTAGTCCCACCGGAAGCATAATCCTGCTAGAGATCATTGACGGACCCAAGGAGGGTCCCTTCATATTAGCAACAAGGGTCTTTGGAACCCAAATAGTATAGTCAATGAAACCCTCAATAGGACCAACATATTTAGCTTGCACAACGCCATAATAATCAACATATAAGAAATGGTGTGGATTGTTAGTTCCCGCGGAGGTGCTACGAGTAGTGTTGTCCCTCATGACACTACTACTCGAGGCAATATTGTTGCTTGAGCGGGTGTGCTAAGAGTAGTGTTGTCCCTAATGACAATACCACCCGAAGCACCGTTGTTGGTCTTCTTCTTGTTCTTCTTCTTCTTGTCTTCTTCTTGGCTACATAGCCAATACCTTTCTTTCCCACTTGTTGCCTTGGAGAACTCAATTGTGGTCTAGCAATGACCACATTAGAGCTAGGGGCAACCACTTGTGGGGTAGGAAGCACAACCTTCTCAACTTGAGGGCCTTTGCCCTTGAGCCTTGCTAGCTCATCCTCCAACCTAGCATTTTCCTCAATAATATTTGCATGATCACAAGAAGAAGTAGAGGTGCTAGGGTTGTTAGGTTGATTAAGTTGAGTTTTAAGTTGTTCATGCAACTCTTTGAGGGAAGAGTGTTGGCTCTCCAAATCTTTGTGAGCCTTGGTTAGCTTTTCAAACTCCTCGGTTAGTTTTCCATGACCAACCCCAAACTCGAACTTATCCTTTTTAGCCTTTTTATATTTAGCAATAGCAAGTTCACATTCCTTAGTGATGTTAGAGACAAGTTCATTATGAGTTAATACAATAGATTCAAGTTCATCCTCTAGAGAAACTCTACCATCATGCTCTTCCTCAAGAGTCATAGAGAGGGATGCAATTTCATCCGCATCCCTTCTTTCAACCTCACCTTTCTTCTCAAGAGATCTTGGGCCTCTCCCAATTACCTCATGAGATACTCAAAGTACCTCTTGGTCTCCCCTTGCATGTTAGACATAAAATGTTCCATGGAGACCCTCTCATCTTCTACTCTAAGACTAGCAAGATGTTCTAGTTCGGTAGGGGCCTTAGAGTTTGAAGAAGGTGATACCTCTGTGGCCTTAGCCATGAAGCACTTGGCATTTCGTTGAGGAAGATCGTCATTGGGGGATTCAAAGAGGGATAAAGACGATGGAATAGAAGCAATAGCAAGAGCGGCCACTTCACTTGTGGTTTCTTCTTCTTCATCACTCCCGGAATCATACTCCTCTTGAGTCAAGAGCACAAACTTGGTGGGATACTTCTTGTTGAATGGTTTCTTCTTGAAATGAGGTTTCTTGTACTCAACCTTGGACTTGTCCTTGCGAATGAGCTTTCCACTATGGAGCTCTCTATTCTCATAGGGACACTCCGCAATGAAGTGGTGCTTATCTTGACAACTGAAGAAAGATCTCACTTTTTGAGCCCCATCATTACCATAGCGAGACCTTGTCTTCTCCTCAACAAATTTCTTGCCCTTGGGAGGATTGTTCCAAAACTTTTGCACGGTGAGAGCTATGAGATCCTTTAGCACAGGATCATAGTCATGTTCCTTCAAAGGAGGCAATGCCTCTTCTCCTTCTTCTTCATTCTCAACCTCTCTTGACAAAGCCTTGGCCTTCAAAGCAACGGATGCTCCTTGGTGCATTCCAATGGCCTAGCACGGTTGTCAAGAGCATTCTTGGTTTGCACTTTATAGGAGCACATTTCTTGCATCACTTGAGTTGAGGTCATGGAAGAGAAATCATGTCTTCCTTGAATGCTCTTCATGTCCGCGCCCTCAAATGGCATTATGGAAATCATGTACTTCCTCTTGATCCAAGCATCATCAATGTACTTGGCACCAACATTAGAGAAGGCGGTGGCAAGAGTATTGAGTCTCCGGTACATGTCCACGTGATCGTCTCCATCATGCATATAGAACCCTTCGGCCTCATTGGTCAAGGCATCATATCTATTCCTTTGCATGCTCTCATTGCCCACAAACATGATGACTAGAGCATCCCATGTTTCCTTGGCGGTGGAATATTGTTGAAGATGCGACATGTGGTTAGGACCCACGGCTTGTTGAAGAATGGAAAAAGCGGTGTAGTTGAGTTGGCAATCTACGGCTTATCTTCTTGTTAGGTTCTTGGGATAAAATGGCTTGTATCCATCACGAGTGATCCTCCAAAGATCTATACAAGAGGAGTTCAAGTGAGTCTCCATGTAATATTGCCATTCACGAAAAGAAAAAGCATCAATTTTAGGTGGATCTCCTATAGGGATTATACGAGGACGTGGGACGGGAGGATCGGGAGAATAACTTCCGGGAACGGCGTGAAATTATCCATCACCTTCCGTACCCTTCTTAGTGAAGTTTTCGGCGGAAGCATGTTTATGTGGTTCACCATCAACCCCTTTCTTAGCGCCCTCCGGAATTGTTTCCGGGGGAGAAGTCTCGGATACCTCCGGTCCTTTGGCTTTGAGGAGTTGCGACAAGACTTGACGCAACTCATCAAATTTAGCATCTATGGATGAGGTCAATGAATTTCTCAACTCATTGAGATCATCCATGGACACCCTAGCCTTGGACGATTCGGTATCCGATTCTTCCGCCATACTTAAACTCTTAGGCGGTTAAGCCCAATATAAGAGCCGAGGCTCTGATGCCAAATGAAAGTAAAGTATGGGAACCTAGAGGGGGGGGGGGTGAATAGGTGCTACGACCAATTTTAATTTTTCTTTTGAATTAGGCTTGACACAAAGGTAAATTCTCTAGATAATGCAACTAAGGTGAATTTAGCTATCTGACAAATATAATGATAAACACAATGCAAGTGATAAGTAAAGGGAGTGAGGGAACGAGGTAACTAAAGTGAAGCACACGGAGACACGATGTATTTTCGAGTTCCTCCTTGTTAAGAGAGTACGTCTCGTTGGAGGGGTGTGAGCTCGCCATGAATGCCTACTCAACGCCACAAAGGCCTCACCCTATTCTTCGATGAACTCCGCCACAAATCCTAGTTCACCTTCCACTATTGAACCCCTTTGAGGCGGGGATTGAGTCCTTTACAAACAACTTGGGTCACACAACCACAACCAAATTGGGGGCTCCCAACTCTTCTTGAATCACCAACAAGTAACGAGATGCCTAGGTTCTCCACGAGAGGAAACCCTAGGCAAGATCCCTCTAGCTAGTGAGGGGGGAAATGAAGAACTAGTCGGTGAAGATGTAGATCCGGGTCTTCTCCTTCAATCCTCCAAGTATCAACGAGTTTGGGTGGAGGAATTGGGAGAGATCTAGCTTTTGGAGCTCAATAAATGCTTGACTTTAATGCTGAGACGAGCTGCTTCTTGGGGAAGAAGGGGATGGGGTATTTATAGCCCCATCCCAAAACTAGCCGTTTTGACCCTTTTCGTGCCTGGCGGTACTACCGCTGGACCCAGCGGTACTACCGCCACCTGGGTATCCATGCGGTACTAGCGCGTCTCAGACGCAGAACGCAGGCGGTACTGCTGCTGAAGTACCGTGGTACTCCAGCAGCGGTACTACCGCTAGTGTGCCACGGTACTACCGCTGGCCACCCACTTTGAATAAATTCGAAGTGGCTGGCGGTAGTACCGAGCCACTACCGCTCTGGTACCGTTGGATACAGAGAGCAAAAACCTAGCCAGCGGTAGAAGGGCCGGTACTGGGGGCGGTACTACCGCTTCCTGTAGGGAGTGGTACTACCGCCAGCCAGTAGCGGTACTACCGCTGAGCAAGGTTTTGCTCAAAACTGAACTGGGTGCAGTGGTAATACCGAGCCACTACCGCCTCAGTACCGTGCGAAACAGAGAGCTTTTCTCTCCTAGCGGTACTGCTGGCGGTACTGGGCGCGGTACTACCGCTTCCTGTGAGGAGTGGTACTACCGCTGCCATGCCCGGTACTACCGCTGGACCAAGTCATTTGTGGTGGCAATGTCTTGGAAATCTCTTCACCATTTTGGCGTCTATTTGATATTACCTGAAATACTTGACGCACTGTTAGAAGCTTAGTTGTGTTGTTATCAACTCCAAAACCTAAGAGAGATCGAAGATGCAAAATGCACTTTCAGGTATGATGCAGTCCAGCGGATATTTTCCCCCAATTAAGGAACCATAGTTTATCGAACTAGTAGGACTTTGTAGTCTTGGAGAAGGTTGCTTGTCATATGGCGCGTCAACAAGCATGGAACCTGAACACAAACACAAACTTTCTCTTGCCCCAACTTTCCGGAAGACTGTCAGTCTTCCGGTCTTGATGAAAACGGGAGAATTAACGTACAAGGTCTTGTATAGTAAATAAAGTAAAAATGGAACAACATGAAAAAAAAATGAAAAGTGCTTAAAAGAAGGTTGCAAATATGAAAAATAGGACCGGGGGCCATACGTTCACTAGTGGTGTATCTCCAAAGAAAACAAACATGCTGGGTGAACAAATTACAGTTGGAAAATTAACAAATAAAAAATGTATAACAATACGATTATGACAAGATATTGTTCATGGGTTCTAACATTCTAGGCATTATGTCAAGACATATGGACCACTATCCAGCATGAATCCATATCTATAAGTCAACCTCAAGAAAGTATCCAGCAAATCTTTATGGTATTAAGTTTCAGCAACGAAGTGATTGCTTCGTGTGCAACAGATTAATGCATTAAGAACTGTATGTAATGTAAGCAGCGGTCCTTGTCCGTAGACAAGAGCATCGTTGTTTTCTCCTTATTTGCAACAACACATCCCCCATCCGTCACGTTTCTGTCACCCGAGCATAGATGTAGGGGAGGCATGAATGTACCATCAAGCATATAAACCCTCTCTTGGAGGTGAAAACAACTATGTGGCCAAGGTAATCATAAACACCGGAGATCATTGCAAGACAAGATTAAAACTCTCTACGAATATACGTGAAGCATCTCAAATTGACATGAACAAAATATTCATAATCTCATGGTTCATCGGATCCCAGCAAACAAAACATGCACAATTACATAACGGTGGTATCGATCATTTGAGGCATCTCAGGAGACTCTAAACATGGAGGCAGAGGGGAGAGAACAACCATCTAGCTACTTTTATGGACCCGTAGTCCCGAGATGAACTACCCACACATCTGTCCGGAGGCGATAATGGCGATGTAGAGGCCTCCTATGATGATTACCCTCAGGGTGCCGGAGAATGACTCCAAAGGCCCTAGATTGGACTTTTGAGGTGACAGAGTCTCTCTATATGTTTCATGGAAAATAACTACATCCCCGTGATTATTAGGGTTGAAGACAATTTATGGGCAAAGAGGCGACAAGAGGTGTAAGTCAGGACCGCCAGGAGCCCACCAGGTGCGTCCTAGGGAGGGGCCACACCTGGCACCTTCCTAGTAGCCCCCTTATACGTCTCAAAAATATTTATAATTTCTGATGTTCCATGTTAATATTATGACAATTGATACATGTTTTCTATACACTTTATAGCATTTTTATGCATTTCGACTAATCTATTAACAAAATGCCACAGTGCGAGTTCCTGTTTTTTGCTGTTTTTGGTTTCAGAAAAGTTGTTCTGGAAATATTCTCGGAATTGGATGAAACAAAACCCATGGTCCTATTTTTATGTCATGTAGCCGGAGTCCGGAGGAGACCCGGAGGGGGCACCGAGGCGGCCACACCATAGGGTGGCGCGCCCCCCTTGGCCGTGCCACCACGTGGTGTGGGCCCCTAGAGCACCCATCGACATTTCCCTTTTTCCTATTTAAAGTCTTCCTTGGGAAATCCCTAAACACTAGAGCCTCCGTCCACGAAAAGTTCCATAGCCGCCCTCATCGTCAACCCTAGTTCGGGAGGGTTCTGAAGCTCTCCCTGGCACCCCGCCGGGAGGGGATATCATCACCGGATGTCTCTGCATCACCAGGCCTTCCTCCGGAGTGATGCGTGAGTAGTTCATCCTTGGAATACGGGTCCATAGCAGTAGCTAGATGGTTTTCTTGTCCTCCTTTTGTGCCATCATGTTTAGATCTTGTGAGCTGCCTAACATGATCAAGATCATCTTATTGTATTGCTACATGTTGTGTGTGCTGGAATCCGATGAATATTGCATGCTCTTCGTTACTAGTAGATGCTCTGGCCAAATTGATGCTTGTAATTCCAAGATGGAGTATTTATGCTCGATAGTGGGTTCATGCCTCCAGTAATCTAGGAGAGTGGCAATAACTTCTAAGATTGTGGATGTGTTGTTGCCACTAGGGATAAAACAACAATGCTTTGTCCCCTGTCTAGGAGAGTGGCCAACTAAGAGAGGCGCCTTCCTTTTTCCCCTGTCTTCGTGCGAGGAAGACGGCGCCGAGCCCAACGGGTAGTCTACAGGCTTTTGGGCTTTTTAGTAGCCGTTGCAACGTTGAACGGAATGTATATCTAGAAACACCGACACAGTTCAACCATGCGCCGTGAAGTGTGGGTCCCACTGTGTGCTGGGTCCACCATGTCAGTGTATCACCTTGTGGTGTGTAGAACAAGTTCGCGTGCGGATAGACAGGGCTGGACACGCAGCACGGGAGGAGCGCCTTGGGATTGCACAAACCACGCCCCACTTCCCCCTGTCTGTTGACCTTTCTTTCCTTTTTCTTTTCTTTTAAAGCGTTCCGATTTCTTCCCTTTTTTAGTGTGGATGTATTTCTTTCCAGGATCAATTTTAGATCCAAATTTCCCAAACTTATTCCCTTTCCCTTAGAGCGAAATCTGATTCCTACTTACCTTAGAAAAAAGTAATATGTTTCTTCTTTATGGAAAAAAAATGAACGTGTAATCCACTTTATTTAAACAGAATTCAATGGACTACAATATGTTTGCAAAGGCAAACAGGGGTTACATCAAAACATAAAGGAGAAACTATACTAAGAGATTTTTTGGCACAAATATCTCTACTCCTATAAAAACCACAGTTGGTGATGATGGTGTGTCTGCCATCTTTCATTCATGGTCGTTCGATGGATAGAAACTAATCTATGACAATTTTAGAAAAAGACACCCATAATTCCGTTACACATTTGTAGATATGACCTTGTCATCTACATCTCATACAACCACCAACTGTTTCAACAAAACAAATGAATTCACTCAACAAGTTAATATCCTTACAAAAATATGTAGTGTCTTAATCGTTTGTTTGATTTTTATTCACTTAATTATATTATGTGCTGGTTCATATTAAATGGTGTATTGCTCTGTGACGAAGCACGGGCATTGTGCTAGTGAGCTACAAAGTTTGCACATCGATTCAATTGAAAAATCTTGAAAGCCTTGAATGGGATAGTAAGGGTCATCAATTCTTTCGGGATGTGGACAGCCCCCGTATGCACCTGTTTGTCGTCATGCCAAAGAGAAACGAGTGCCAAACAATAAGTCTACACAATAACCTGCGCAAAGTTTGGACGGATTGCAGCGTTCAAACCCTCTTTGTTCATCGACGAAGTGATTAACAACCAACAAATCTCACCTACATACTCCTTTAATCAACAGTCCATCCCTGCCTCATATCACATAACCAGAACCTACCACTCTGTTTGAAATATCCAATAATCCATCAATATCCTAAATCTGATCGATAGTGGAGACTAGGTAGGTTTCTGGGGTAGATAAACTGAATTCGATCGCCGGAGCGCCTTACCCTGCAACTATGATAGCGATGTGAGGTCTGCTAATAGACGATAGATCATGAAGAGAAAGTTTGCTTTCCTCTAATAACTCCGTGTATTCCTCGACATAGCAGTAGTGCGTGAATAATCATGAATAATATCATTTGGTATGATGGCTTATGCTCCGTAAATCAGGAAGAAAGGAGTACGACCCCATGGATCTATTCAGAGTCGTACATAAATTCCAAAGAATAAATGACAACTCTTCAATCTAGGCGCGAGTTGACTGATGTAGGGAAACCTCGAGGCGTGGCTTGAGGCCTTGCAGGATTAATCCATTGTTGTGCTACATCTATCTGTTCGACTAAGGATGAGCCAGAGAGGCCAGATCAAGTCGGATGTCCAGCTCTTTGCGATAACCTGGTCCCGTAATCAATACTCTATAAGTTCACCTTGGGATGAGTTGGCCCCATAATCAATGATAATACCGTGTGGGAGCTCAAACCTAATGACGACCTCCGTCATGAATTTGGTGGCAATTGTGCCATCTGGCTTTTTAATGGGCTTAGCTTCAACCCATTTAGTGAACTTTTCCACTACACCGTGCAGATGGGTAAAGCCTCTCCTTGGTGTCTTAAACATTCCAACCATACCAAGCCCCCAGATGGCAAAATGCCAGGTGATGGGATAGTTTTTACCTCCTGAGCCGGCGTGTGAGCTTGCCGGGAATACATTCGGCAGCCGACACAAGTTTTGCAAGTGCTTCAGCATCCACCTTTACTATAAGCCAGAAGAATTCGTGCTTGAATGCCTTATAAATGAGGGATCTGGTAGATGCATGGTGTCCACAATCGCTAGAATGGATTTCCTGTAAGATCTATCGTACTTCGTCTTTGGAGACAGAGCTGAAAAACAACATAAGTGTTCTGCTTGTAAAGCTGGTCATAGTTTTAGTAGCGGTGTCTCTCTATAGATAATAAAGTATAATTGTCGGGTAAATAAACTACAACAGGAAAATTTATAAAATTGGAAATAACATCCTATGCCAACTAGAAAGTTCATGGCTATATTCATGTAGGATTACGATAAATATATCTATACCGCCACCTAGATAGCATCTATAACTACTCTAGAGCGCTTCTATGCTTGCCTCTCTAAGAATTAAGTTGCAAGCAATATATTATTTCCTTAAGCACGATACATAATGTAAGTAAGATTT